>OY757546.1:868209-905709 GCA_963584105.1 Alviniconcha strummeri | reverse complement strand
ACGGAAAACATTTTTTATTTTATATAAAGTATGTGTGGTGTGTGGTGTCCCAGAAAAGTATTCATTGGACATAGCTGATGTACAATATTACGTACTGGAGTGGTAGAGTTAATAACCATCAGTGCGGTATACATATACTTTGCCTACACTGTGCATGGTGTCGGAGTACTAATGGATGAATAACATTGTGCATCTGGTGCAGGAATGAGTGTTACCCTGTGGGCAGGCATTGTTTGTTGTTGTATTATTCTAACCTCAGAAATGACTGTTTCAGCTTAGAACCTGTGCTATTCCTACAGTGCATGTGTACAGGGTAGTTGCTAGTTAGCCTTATCCAGGACAAGGCTACCCTCTGGTCCTTGCATCATCTCTTATCAGCAGTTATTATGACTTTAAACTGAAGAATACTGCATAGGTTAACCCCCCACATGCAGATGAACCAAGGCAATGGTTTTGGAGTTTCATAGCCACAGAACTTTTCACGTTTACATGCTAGAAGGCACTGGATGATTATGTATGCTGCATTACCCAGGAAAGCAAGCGCATACAGCAGAGATATTTTGGAGTAAGGGGATGGTGTGGAATCACCGCCTATATATGTTTTAGTCGCTGACTCCAAAATGGTGAACGATGGACGGTCGGTGGTGTGGTGGTGGTGGCAGTGGGCTATGTGGGAAAACAGAAAGAGGAGGAGATCATTAAACTCTACAGATCTGCACTGTTCAGTTAGAATCTGATCCTTTGACAACAGCGTCGGTAGTTTAGTGCAGCAGATGCGGTACTGCTGTGTTTTGTGGTGTTTTTATTTTTTGCATGGAGCAGGTCTTGAAGGAGAACTGTTCTGTTTTATAGTTGTTGGCAGTCTGCGGTAATTTTTTAAAATCATGTTTCTGGTGAAACTTAGTGGAGTGTGATGTATGTAGCATGATCGCTTTTTGGTTGAGTTGTTGCTACATGGTTATGTTTGTGTTATAATTTTTCCCTGTTGACTCACTCCCAACAGACAGGATGCGCTGGGTAATCCTGAATCTCTAGGTAACAGGTATGTTGAGTCCGTCCTTGTCTGCAGTGTTCCTGTTTGTTTTTTTTGTCTTCTTTTTTTCCCTTTCTCTTCTTTTTTCTTTGCTTCAGTTTTCTGTGATATGTCTTTCTTTCTCTCTTTCTCTTCCTCCCTCACATCTTTTTGTAGTATGACTCTCAGCAGATGTTTCAAACTAGTACACAGCTTCTTCCCTCCAAGGTTGCTTCTACTTTCCCCGCAGTTTGCTTTTATGTATATGTTTCTTTATTCCTATCAAGCAAAGCATTGCTTGTTAAGCATATTGAAATGTATTTTTGTTCATATCTGTTATTATGTAGTTTACAGCCAGACTAGCAAACATTAATGTGTTTAGGCAATACTTAACACAGACCTGCTATGATTTAATTTTGGCATGGCAGTATACATTCTTCTGGAATACTGTTGGAATTGGTCCAGCATTTTATTTTTACATCTGACTTCAGTAATATTGTGACCACAGTTAAAAATTTCTGTATCAGTTTTTTTTGTTTTTTGTTTTTGTTTTCAACCTGAAAGTTGCAGTTTTACCATTGTTATCATTACTAATCTATTCATCTAAAACTTGGAAATCACCCACAACTGGGTAAGATTGTGAACAAGCTGTTTTACTGCATATACCACACAGAAGTATGTATGTAATATGCAGCGTTCCCTACCATTCAGATAGTTGCTTCAGTGAAGTGTGTTTGAACACTTTCTGCATGATACTTTTAAAATTACTAATTAGCATCCTTTGTAAGTGAACACTGTCTGGTGGATATTATTGGTAACTTGTCACCGTCATTCTCCTGCTGTGGTGTAGTACTGCACCAGCACCAAAGGCAGGATGGACAGAAGCTACAGTACGCTAGTGGGTTAAAAACTTCAGATATTTATGGATCATTGACGATTTCTGTCAGCACTCTTGAAGAGGATTATTGTGTTGCGTGTTGGTCTGTGTCTGTAAATTGCAGCGTGTTGTGCTTGCCGTGTTTAAGTTAAGTCAGTGCATGCAGTTAGTATCACTGTTGTCTCACTATGTAGAGTTGAGGATTGTTCAGAGTATTTAGACCATATTGCATTGTGGAGGTATCTGTTGTTAATTGTTTTACTGAATGATTTGCTTGAGGATTTTTTTATATATTTTTTTTAATCACCATCTAACTGCATGAAATTACTGACATTGAAGTACATGTGAATGTCTTTGCATGATTATGGATAGGTTATTGTGGTGCAACAACTGTAATGCTTTGGGTAAGACGAGAGACAAGAGAAAAACAACAACACTAGTAACATTACACTTTGGCAGTCAAAAGTGTGTTTTTAAATTTGCATGGAATTAGAAAACGTACAGTATGAAAATGGTTAAATATGACATGTATTTTTAAGTTGCACCGAAAAACGAGAGAGAGAGAGTGCTGAATTTGAATTCACTGATGTTAATATGAAGTAAGAAACGAGATGTGGTGGCTGTTGAAATGGTTATATTTTGCACTATTACCTGTTCTGTGCCGAACCAGCCTCTTCCCACCTGTCCTTTTTCAGTATTCTCACTATATATATGCATTTTGTTTGATACACCTGTGATTGCATGTCCCTAATAAGCCATCTGGTTTCTGTGGACATAAAGCACCATGAAAGAACACACCTGTGACCCTTAGTGTATGAGGTCACAACCAGTAACCAGTTACAGGCAGGATTATTTAGTGTGTGAAGTCACAACCAACACCAGTAACCAGTTACAAGCAGGATTTTTTAGGGTGTGAAGTCACTACTAACACCAGTAACTAGTTATAAGTAGGACTTTGTAGTGTGTGAGGTCACAACCAACACCAGTAGTGTTTTTGTTTGTTTTTGGTTTTACTATATGGGGTCACAACCAACACCAGTAACCAGACACAGGCAGGATATTTTAGTGTGTGAGGTCACAACAAACGCCAGTAACCAGTTAGAGGCAGGGCTTTATGCATTCTATAACCTACTGTTCCAAATGTATTTGTTTTGTCTTGATAATAATCATATCAAAGGGTTATGTCATGTACCATCTGCAAAATTGGCAAGAACTGTAAAAACACATTCTAGTAAATCACACAACAACACTGTAACCAAAATGTGTATACACATATTGTTCTTTCATTTTTAAATCTGCCCAGGTATAACTGTCCTGTTGACTGGGCATAAAAGACCAAGTTACTTTATTTGAATTGTGTCACTGACTTGGATCCTAGAACTGCAAGGTTAATTCCCACTTGTTCACCGCACTCTGCCCCTCCAAGTCAGATAATACATGCAGTGGTCTGATCAGTCCAGCACCACTTTTACTTTCAGTCAATATGTACCACCAGTATATACTTTTTGTGCAGGGCAAACAGTTGTAATCTTTGAAAGTAAAATGTTCAAAACATTTTCCATTGCTGCTTTATATAAAGAAGTACAAGTCAGCATGATGCAGCAGTGAATTTGCCTCTTATCCATGCTTTAAAACTGCAGCACCTACTACTGACCAGAGAAGTAGATGTTCTTTGACCGTGTTTTTGTGGATGTTTTACTTTCCTAAGAATGGTAAAAGAAAATGAACAGAAGACTATTCTTCAAGTGAAAAAATGATCCTGTTTTGAGGTTTAAACCTTTGAGCAGTTCTATTTTTGAATCTGTGACTGACATGTTTTCTGATGGGGGAAAAAAAAGAGCATGCAAAATCCAAAGACTTGAGAACTGTTTGAAGATAACAGGACATTCCCTCTGTATAACCACGATGGTTGACTGGGCGTAAAACACCAAGTTACTCACTCCCAGGTTCAGAAACAGAATCGTCTTGTCTCTTTCTGTGGCTTGACTTTGATGTTGGGCAGCAGTGCTAGCCCCGCTTGTCCTTGTGGCTTAGTCTGACCGAAACAGAGAAGCATTTGGACCTTGAAGCATCAGAACAGACTCAAGCTTTGGTATAAAAGCAAAGCAAATCTGTATAGGAAATGAGCGGCAGTTTATGATGTTGTTGTTGTTTTTCCCTTGGATCTGTGGCTGCATTGTATCCTAGTTTCTACACACAAAAAGGGTTTGACTTTTTGCGGGTGCTGTACCACCAGCCAGCTCCAGCGAATTAACGCGACTGAAGCAAGGAAGCGTGTCACAATGTGGATCATGAGGTTATCAGAGTGTTACCGTACACAGACATGTGTAAGAGTGACGTGACTATCTGATGTGATACTGATTCTGAATCCAAAGGCGTGCTGTCCGCAGGTTCATCTACCCCACTATGGACCAGCTGGCGGAGGCAGTGCACCATGTCGTTGACCATTACGGGTAAGGCAGGAGTATCTGGTGTATTCTTTTGCAAAGGCAGCTGGGAGATGCTCTGCCTTAGTGCGTGTTTGCTTTGACAGTTTCAGGTCTAGTGGTGATTTTAAGAAATAATGCTGTGAAATGAACAAAGAAAGAAATCAAAAGTTTTGTTGTCATCATGTGATTGTGACATTGTGAAAATGTAACCATGCACTATTGATGTAAATGCTGTGATCAGTCCGTGACGCAACAGTGTGAAACATTGAAGGAGTCTGGAAAAAAGACATATACTTTAGTAAGGTTTGAAAGCATAGGGAGAAAACCTGTACAGGCTGTAAATTGTTATGGCTTTATGTTTTCATCTGGAAGACCCAAGCAATACAATCTGACAAGGTAAAGGTGAGAAGTCTGATCTAGACCCAGTTTTTTTGGCCACAGAGGAAATTCTTGTTGGTGGGGAATTCTGTTTCTGAGGATGACTGTGACTTTGTTGGTTACATTTTGGTGCTTTGTGGTGTGTATGGAAATCAGAATGTGCAAACGGCAGGGCTGTTACAGTGTTAGTCTCATATCTGTGATTTCAGCATCGTCCCATCGCATGTGTAAAACAAGGAAAAGAGAGGCATAGTGAACCATGTCACATTTAATTAGGCAGATGTTTATGTATTTATTTGCTATGCCCAACATTCTTTAGTTAAAAAGAGAGTGAAAGAGAGAGAGAGACAGGGATGCAATGAACCACATCACATTAAGTTAATTATGCAGGTTTTTACATGTGCATTTGTGACCCCCAGCATTTTTCAGTCACAGTTCACTGAGAAACGTTTCCAGAAAACTGAAATTTGTTCCGCATAATGCAGTGTTACTCTTGTTTTTATGTGAGCTAATTATGAACATTTTATATGCTCTAATTAGGAGAATCTTACGGTTTTAATCTGTCTCCTCCTCAGACTGAAGTCTATCATTGGATTTGGTGTGGGTGCAGGAGCCAATGTTCTCACTCGCTATGAGGTCAGTAGACGGCATGCTTGTGTGTCATGCAGTTTGTTTGCTGTTTGTTTTCTAAGACTAAATTTTTCGCACACTGAAGGGCTCAAGAGAGGGAAGACAGGTATCATTTAAAGGCTAAGACACTCACCTCCTCAGTGACCCATAATGTACAAAACTTTTGGAGAGATAGGGTTGAGATAGATGGCGTCATCTTGAAAACTCTGACTTGTATTCCTAGACTTTGTCACACACAAAACTTAGATTATAAATTTCTACTGACACTCGACTCATAGGTAAGTGCTTCATATTTACTTGCCAGAATTGTAGTATTTGTGTTGAGAAATGATGACTCTTAAGTTTAGATTTATTTTGGGGTGAGGGTTGGGGGTGTTGTCTGTTATGGTTTTACTTTATTTCCTCCACAGACTGAATTCTATCAGTCTTTGATGAAGATGAAAACTCATGTGTCATACAAGCTGCACTGGACCCAAATTGTCCAGAACAGAACACACTGCAATATTTAATAAAAGCCATGGTAAGACTAATCACAGAACAGCCAATAAAGGGTTGCATGCAGTGGGGCGTAGATACTGACACTGTACTGTAACACAATTGATTTAACATTTCATGACCAGGCGTGTGATATTGCTGGCTTTTCTTTCAGCTGGCCCACCACGACCGAGTGGACTCCCTGGTGTTGGTCAACCCCCTGCGCTTCCCAGGCAGGCTGGATTGAATGGGGATACCAGAAGGTAACGCGCTCGCCTGGCGTCAGTCACACAGCCCATCCCCCCCCCACAGTGTACGCAGTGCCCTCAGTGGGGGAATGGCAGGGGTCATTGCTGGGAAGAGGGGAAAGGTTCAAAAGTGTACCTGAGTACTTATCCAGGGCATTTTGGCTGATTGTTTGGTGAATTTCCATTAAGACTGTCATTTTGGCACCTGATGTTTGATTATGGTGATGCTGACAGCCCCCACAGTGCTGCAGTAACACATAGGAGAAGGAACCCTGTTGACAGTCCTTGTCTCATTATGAAAGCAGCCTGTACACTACTGAGGCTGGATGACTTGAGGTGAGGTAACACCAGGATTTGTATTGTGGGTAGGTGAATGTGAAGGTAGCCGTGCCAGCGCTGTAAGTACACCACTGGCGGATATTCAAAAACACGCTGCAAATAGCTTCACTCATGCAGAATCACATGCAAGCGTGGTGAGTCTGCTCAAGAGCGGAGAATAGTGCTATATAAAAGCAATCAACAAACAAAACAAACAAATAGTCAGTTGGTGGGGTGGGGGGTTTTGGGGGACGGGGGGGGGGGGGGGGGGGGTTCAGACCATTGTAGTGAAGCACCCTTTGGGGGGGGGGTTTCAGACCATTGTAGTGAAGCACCCTTGGGGGGGGGTGTTCAGACCATTGTAGTGAAGCACCCTTTGGGGGGGGGGAGGGGGGTCAGACCATTGTAGGTGAAGCACCCAGTTGGGGGGGAGCGGGGGGGGGTCAGACCATTGTAGTGAAGCACCCTTTGGGGGGGGGGGGGTTCAGACCATTGGTAGTGAAGCACCCTTTGGGGGGGGGAGTGTTCAGACCATTGTAGTGAAGCACCCTTTGGGGGGGGGGGGGGGGGGTTCAGACCATTGTAGTGAAGCACCCTTTGGGGGGGGGGGTTCAGACCATTGTAGTGAAGCACCCTTTTGGGGGGGGGGGGGGTTCAGACCATTGTAGTGAAGCACCCTTTGGGGGGGGGGGGGGGGGGGGGGGGGGGGGAGGGGGGTTCAGACCATTGTAGTGAAGCACCCTTTCAGGTGCTGTATTTTCATTTTAAAAGACTGTCTCAGATAGGTCTCAGATAGAGTGGCAAATTTTGATGGCAAGCAAAACTGTTGTTGTCAGAAGTGTAAAATCGGTTCATCCGAAAATATTCGGTTGTTTCTAAGGTGTGATGTGAATGGTAGGGACTTAGGTGGTTTGTTGTCACAAAGTACTGATGTGTCTGGAGGCTTCTAAGCTTTCTGTGGTCTGTTACTGTATGAGAAACTTTGAAATATTTCCCATAAAAAAAAAGATGGTGTTTTGCTTAACCGTCATGGGTGACTGGGTGTTAAAACCAGTTTTCCTCCATTTCCATTCATAAAGAAGTTTTTTTCAGAATCACTGCTGTTGATGCAAGATAATTATCTTAGCCCCCCTCCCCCCCCCCCCCCCACTCACTCCCAACACGCATTAAAAATGTGTCATTATAACAACAGCCCTAACAAATTTGCCTTGTGTATAATGGGACATCCAACTGCATTCTGTTTGACAGATGAATTCTTGGTACCTGTTCAGCGGGCAGTTGACCAACTTCACAGAGGAGTACCTGCTTTGGCACTGGTTTGGAAAGGTAGGAACCAGAAAATGGCACCAGTGTGTAGTGCCAGGTGTTTTCTTGGGGGATTATAAGAGGGTGTTCCGCTGGTGGAGTTTATGTAGCGTGTATTTACTCGCATGCCAGGTGAGAGGTATCAACGGTGCCTCAAGTCTTTGTTGCTGTTTGTTTGGTCTTTTGAGTGCTAATTAACTCCCTTGTTTGTTGATTGTAAGACAAGTTGGAGTGATCAAGTAGACCTCATGTGGAGATCATTGTTGTGTGTTTTGGTGGTATCTTAGTCAGCAGTGCTTTGTGAGCAAAGTATAAGTGCTCAAGGCATGTTTAATTCATTACCATTATTGAGCTTTTTAGGTAATATTGATTTCCATACCTGTATGCGACTTTTTAACATTGAATTCTATGCCAATATGGAACTTTTTAGGTAACATTAATTTCCATACCAATATAGAACCTTTCATGCAGCATTAACTGTCAATTTGCTTTGTTCAGAAAACCCGCTGGGAGAACCGTGATCTGATCGCTGTGTACCAAGACTACATCAAGTCCATCAATGCACAGAATCTGGGACTGTTCATCGAGTCCTACCTCAAGTAAGTTCATTTGTGCTGTTGGTCTTTCTGCAGTTTCTGATGCAAAAGCTGGTTTGTATTGGAAATGCTGACTTTTTTCGCAAGCATTCCTGGCTTTGTGAAGCACCTGCTGTAACTTAAATGATGAAAATCTGAACCCCACAGTATGTTTTGATTTGTGATTAAAACCCAACATTCATGTTCTCAGAGCTGCCAACCACTACATTTTGGCCATAGTTTGCTACGCCCAAGGGCACTGCACTATGCTGCTATGCTCATGATCATATCACTATGCTGTCCCTCAGAAAAACAAAAGATGTTTATTTTTGATCCCATGTGTGCGTGTGGGCATCAAATTCATCAGCAACTGGTTGCGCATATGCCTTTTTTGTGTCTGAGGTGTTGGTTGTGCCACAGCCAATCAGCATTCCCATTTTAACCAGCTGACCAGTCGTAGCATTCGGTTCAATTCCCGCTCTTATGCATCACTTCCTGGCGAGAGGACTTCCATTTTCAATCATTTCCAATCACTATGCAGAAGCGAGAATCTGAAAGCCAGCTCCCTGGTGATGAATCTCATCAAAATTCCGCTCACTCTGATATAACCGTAATGATTGACTGGGCATAAAACACCAAGTTACTTACTTCCTTGCGTATTTCCTTTTAATTGTTATTTATGTATGCTGTGATCATATTACCTGTTGTGTGTTTCCAGGCGCACAGATCTTGGTATCGTGAGGGAGATGGACCCCATGAGGAAAGTGTCTGCACGCACTGTGAGGTAGCCACATGTTCTTCATCTTGTTATCCATTATGCTGGGCATTTTCAATGTCAGCAAGGCTCACCCGAAGTTGGATTACATTTCTTTTATAAGTTAGTTCACATCAGTGTTGAACTGGTTGCTTTTCCTGAGACTGTTTTGAACGTCAAAGCTGTGATTTGTGAAACTCGCCTCAACCCCCCCCCCCCCCCCCCCCTCCCCCCCCATCCCAGAAAAAGGAAGAAAAATGTATTAGCTGCGGAAGAATTCAATAACGCTATGCTTTATGATTCTGTTCCAGGTGCCGCACCCTGATGCTGGTGGGCGATGACTCTCCACACATTGACCAGACGGTGGAGATGAACGGACGCATGCTGCCAGAGGAAACCGACTTCATAAAGGTACGGCAGCTTGATCAAGGCAACAGTGAAGAGTAAGATGGACTGAGCTATGCAAAACAGGTTTAATGTAGATGTGAACTGTTTGGCCACAAAATACCTTCCTCAGCGCAGTTGAAGAAAAATGTTGCATGGTTGAGTGTTGCTTTACATCCACAGAAACCGTAGGCTTATTAGGGACGAGAGCCCAGGACGGCCATCTCGACTTTCACACAGCTCCTGAGCTCTGAATACAATATTGTTTGTTTGTTGTTTTGATTTTTATAACCCCCCCTCCCTCCCCTGTAACAAAAATGAGTTGGGGGGGGGGGGGGCTGGAAACCAACCAGTGTTTTGTAAGCAAACCCTTCTTGCTTTTCTTTTTTTTCAACTGTGTGCACATGTTTTCTCTGTATGTCATAGTTTCTTTGCAGTGGATTGCTGTTGATTTTCTCGTAAGATAGAAAAAGAGAAGTGTTATCACTTGCCAGGTTTTCTTCAAATTTTAGGCTGCACATGACGGGGATGTTGGCAGTGAAATGAAGCAGCTGACAGTGCTGGACTGACAGACAGTGGTACAGTTTGTGCAGAGGTTTCAGCATGACTAGAGGTGGCTCAGCACAACACTGTCAGACCTTGCTGCCCTTGAAATGGCCAGCCACATTACATGTGTTCAAAATTTGGAGGAACCAGGAAGGGAGGAAAAAACAACCAAAAATTGAGAGAAAAGAAAAGAAAAAAAGACGATGGCAATGGTTTTGTTTGTGTGGTGCAGCTGGCGGACTGTGGTGGCATGCCTCTGGAGGAACAGCCGGGCAAAGTGTGTGAAGCCTTCCGACTCTTCCTGCAGGGCATGGGATACGGTCAGTGAACGCTTTCAGTGCTCTTTGCTTCTGTTGGTGGGGGTGGGGTTGTTGGTGGCTTAACTCTTCCCCCGGTAGGTCTGTAAACGTCTTGCGGAAATGGGCATGCAGCTGGCAGTTCAGTAGACTCCAAGCAGATTAAAAGCATTTTTATTATAATAACAGTATATTTATGGTGCCTCATCTTGTAAGAGCCTAGGGCCCATACAAGGATCTACAGGTGTGCTCATTTCACGTACCAAAATCAAATATGGTCTGCGGTCAGTAGCATTTCTGAACAAATAAATCTGTTCAAATGTCAGAACATTGTGTGTGTAAATTATGTAAATGACTAGTTTATTATGTAACTTGTATTTTCAATAACTTTTCTTTGAGTTTTAAAATATACATTATGTGTTATTGTGTACTGTGATGTGGTTAATGTCCAGCCACACTTTGATTTCTCTGATGAGATAATAATCTTGAATCTTGAATTTCATGACACCCATGCACACATGCAAGCACACATGCACGCACGCACGCACACACACACACACACACAGACGCACACACATACATGAGTGCATATGCATACACGAATACATGTATGCATGCATTCCGTCTCCCCAGAGTGTTATGCCCCATTAACAGCAACAAGAAGAAGCACAACAGAAAGTCTGACAGATATTGTATGCCATGTGTTGCAGTTCCATCGCTGGTCCAGAGCAAAAGTGCAGCGGGTGCAGTTCATGCCCAGCATCAGCACGACCTAGAAAACCGAACAACGCCCTCTGTCTGCTAGACTGCCAGCACCCTTTGACCTTTCAGGCAATGCTTTACTGACACACATACTGTGGACGCAGAGAACATTTTGGCTGTTGTCTGATGGCACTGGTGCACCTTACGGTAAAGATGGCAGATTCCTCTGATGCCCCACGCTAGCTGAGCATTCCTGTGTCCTCCCTTTTGTTGCCAGCAAGACAGTTCAGTTTGCATTTCATTGGATGCAGCGTTGCCTCCTCACAGGGATTTAGTTTAATGCCTGACAGGTTTGCACCATATTGCATCTCTGTAGGGTATGTGATTTTATTTTGCAGATTATGTAAGATGAAAAAGTAAGTGAAACCAGTAAAAGGAAAAGGAAAAAAAGAAGCCAACATGGGGGGGTGGGGGGTGGGGAGGGGGGAACTACATCAAGAGGTGTGTGCATGTCTCAGAGAAAGGAATCTCCCCACCCAGAGATAGTCCATGGCAGAAACAGAAAGCTAATCACATCACACACATGCACAGTATTAATATACTCAAACTTGTAGACTTTTTGAGTGTTACTCCATGAACTGAAACGGAAGGCTCAGAGTAACTATGAAAGTTGACTTAGTGGCACAGAGATTGGAGATGGTACTGACACACACATAGGGTTGTAGCTAATAATTCAGAAATAACCAAGGTTTGCTTGCCGTCACAGAAGTACCATGTGTCGGAAAGGAGTTCTTTCAGCTGTTCTTAATGACTAACAGAATCTTGTTCAAAATCCCCCCACCCCACACTCCACCCCACCAAATCCTGTATATAGTTTCACCACCATCCACCGTAGTAGTTCTAGTCAGTTGGTGTGCTGGCATATTTGACTGTGATGTTGTAAGGGATAGCCTTCTTTTTTCTTGGGACAAAAACCTCAACACAAATGATTGCAAATGCTGGAGACCAGTTGCAGACATTGTTTAACAAGGGTGTTTAGGATAAATCCCAAAATGATTATGAATGCTGGGGACTTTTAGCCAACTTTGTTGGACAAGGGTGTTTAGGATATATCCCAAAATGATTGTGAATGCTGGGGACCTTTGGCAGACTTTGTTAGACAAGTGTTTAGAATAAATCCTGAAATGATTGTGAATGCTTGGGACTTTTTGCTGACTTTGTTGGACAAGGGTGTTTAGGATAAATCCCAAAATGGTTGTGAATGCTAGGGACCTTTGGCCAACTTTGTTAAACAAGTGTTTAGGATAAATCCCAAAATGATTGTGAATGCTGGGGACTTTTTGCTGACTTTGTTGGACAAGTATGTTTAGGATAAATCCAAAAATTATTGTGAACGCTGAGAACTTTTTGCCAGCTTTGTTGAACAAGTGTGTTTAGGCTAAATCCAGCCAGTGTCAGTTTGTAGCAAGTCTGTAGGGTTTGACAACACTTGTGTCGCCTTTCAGTCGTCTTTTTGGAGTGAGCACTGGCAGTAATGGAATCAGTCATCTAGTGGATGTTTTCATTTATGAAAACTATTTTAGTGCGTAAGCTCAGTCCAGTGTGGTTGTTAAGTCTTAAAGGAAACAGCCTTCTCGTGGCTCCCCATTTTTCACAGTCTAGGGGGTGGGCTCACCCCTGTTGCGCAATGTAAAAGGTGTCCTGCGAAGAAAAACTGAAGGAAAGATAACATTACCCCCAACCCCAACACAAAAACACGCACACACACATATATATGCATGGGGGGAGAGGGGGGGGCGGGGGGAGTATCTGCAGTCAAAGCAGAAACTCTGGAAGTCAACAAAATGGGAAATGTGTGTGTTAGGACTCCCAGTTTGTGTGAGTGCTGTGACATGAATCAGATGATCATGTTTGGAATCGTGGAGATCAAGCAGAGGTAAACACAAAGGCCGCTGCAAGCTGGGAGTAAAGCGCTGTCACAGAAATCTCAGCTTTTTCCAGAATGAATTTTTGCTTGTGAACTTGGTGCCGCTTTGACGGTACAGTGTCCTAGTGACCTCTTCTTTTGTTCACCTTTTGTCAGCACTGAATGCTGAAAGTTCACTGAAGCCAATGCAGATGTGTTTTCCATATGCTTAATTTATAGGAGCATAACCGCAGATCACAGCTGTGCGAACGTAGCACTTCATCGTTTGGCTGTCCTTGTCGTAGAATAGCTAAGCCAAACTCACTTAGCCATGCACTCCTGAAACACTGTGAACAAGGAGTCTTACTTTTTGCTGTAGCCTTACTGAAGTTGGGTTGTCTAGTTGAATAAACGCCTCAGCTGAATCTTCAAGGGGCTTCTGCTTTCAGTTTGGTGCACCAATTAGCCAAGCCTTCAGCACCATTGCAATAAATGTGCACACAGTGTTTACATTCACTTACAGCCCACATGATTGGATAAAGTGAAAGGCAACAACCAGTGAACAGTGAGAATACATAACAGTGAGAAAACATTCAGTCACTGATTTGTAACATTTTGATGCTGCGTGTGAGCTCTCAGTTTGTTCCACTGCAGCTTCCAAAATGTGTTGCATTGTTTACACTGGATTGTTTTCTTGGTGAAAAGTCAGTGGTTATCATCACCCACTGGACAGATTTTTAAGGGGTATTTTCACTCCTTACTACAGATTTTAAAACATAATTTTCTTGCAAAGAAAGGAATTTTAATGGACAAATGTGTGTGAATACACACAGATTGGGTTTTTGGGGAGCCCTGCCTTCTCAAGGGCAGAGAGGCTGTGGGTAGCTGTTACTGTTAGGCCAGTAGCAGCTGTGAAACTGGGCTGTTTTTTACAGCCACCATGAAAGTCAGATTCTAAACTGAAAATAAAATCCACAGGGTATTTTAGAAGATGTAGCTGTTAGTGTTAGGCCAGCTGTGAAACTGGACTGTTTTCTACAGCCACCATGAAAGTCTGATTCTAAACTGAAAATAAAATCCACAGGGCATTTTAGAAGATCCTTTATTTTGTACAGTTTGTTTGTTGGTTGTTTTTGAAGGTAGGCTACTGGGTCACTTGGACAAAGCATGTTTTGAGACAGCTACTTGTGGTTCCGTTAGGAAAGTACACTGTTGTTTGTACTCCCCAACATCAGGAAACACTCTATATTGCAGGCTAATCAGTTTACCTCCATGAAATTGTCTCCTTAAATTGTAACCTAGTGATACTGTATGTTCATACAGTTAGAAATTATATTGAAAATGAATCAATATTACCTGTTTGATGAAAATCGTTCTCTCCTTCTTCTTCTTTTTTTCTCAGCAACAGGCTGTATTGTTATCATTGAGCTAACTGTAGAATTAGAAAGAAATTAGAGATTTTTTTTCTACCAAAGTGTATATGTTGTACTTCTTTACTGTTTTATACTTGGTGTAATTTTTGTTGTTTTGTTTATTGTGTTAACGTTTCATTGTTTTTGTGTATGAGTTTACTGACAGCGTCCATACTCAGCTTGAGCCAAAGGTTAAGCAGTCTGAACAAGTGGGGAGTTAGTGGCATGTATTTTTTTGTTTCATCAATCAAAATCAGACATCAGTGTCCTGAAACTGATAAATTGTCAACACTTATTTTGCCAGCAACCACTTATGTAGAGATCTTTGACACTCCCCTTTCAGATGATCAGGGACCACTTTTTTTGGCATCCCTCTTCTAGCTAAGCTTGCCAAATGGTCAGCTAACTGCACTTTTTGTTAATTGAAACTAACAGTAGCATTTTATGGGCCACTGATAACAATAGCACTTTTTGGGGCCAGTGATTTTCTGGCATGAGTGTATCTCCTGTAGTAACTGAGTGGTTAAACTAGAACCTAATACTGGCATTGTTCAAAGAAAAGGTGTACATTTGTCCATTGCAATGTAGCTATGCATAAAAATGATGGTCTGTTGAACAGATAGACCAGACCTGTCTGTAGATGTTTTGTGGATGTTTGTTAATTAAAGACATTTGTACAGTGTTTCAAAAAGTTGCTTAACTTTTGAGCTTGAATTTGTAATATAGTCTTGTAATTGTGCATGTTTGTGTTTGTACAGTCATTCCACATGACTTGAAAACCATGCATGGTATTTGATGTTAATACTTTGTGAGAAGGTGCAGGATGTAATACTTTGTGAGAAGGTGCAGGATGTAATACTTTGTGAGAAGGTGAAGGATGTAATACTTTGTGAGAAGGTGAAGGATGTAATACTTTGTGAGAAGGTGCAGGATGTAATACTTTGTGAGAAGGTGCAGGATGTAATACTTTGTGAGAAGGTGCAGGATGTAATACTTTGTGAGAAGGTGAAGGATGTAATACTTTGTGAGAAGGTGCAGGATGTAATACTTTGTGAGAAGGTGCAGGATGTAATACTTTGTGAGAAGGTGCAGGATGTAATACTTTGTGAGAAGGTGCAGGATGTAATACTTTGTGAGAAGATGAAGGATGTAATACTTTGTGAGAAGGTGCACGATGTAATACTTTGTGAGAAGGTGCAGGATGTAATACTTTGTGAGAAGGTGAAGGATGTAATACTTTGTGAGAAGGTGCAGGATGTACTACTTCATGAGAAGGTGCAGGATGTAATACTTTGTGAGAAGGTGCAGGATGTACTGATGTTTTTGATAATAATTTGTTTTGATGCCTGTGATCACCATTTCTTTAATACTGAATAATTCATTGGTGAAAAATTATGTATGTACTGTTTTAGTGTTGTGCGTATTGTATTTGTTGATTTATCAGGCATTCCGGCAATAGCTAATCAAGATTTTGTTTGCATAAAAGCTTTTGTGTCAGTGTAAACTCTTAATAACCTCTCTCACATTGTCATTGTATTCTTAGCTTTTTCCTCCATATGGACTGGGGACATGCTTGTTTGTGCCTTTTGTGTTTATGCATTTGGAAATTCCCTCTGCTCCTACTCAGTCCATCTCTGGTGAAATTCTAATGCTCATTTCACCTCAGTTGAAAGCAGAATCAGTCACAGATATACTAGTGTATTCTTCATATATGCAATTCTGAATGCCGTTTTGTTTTAACGGCCTGTACCATCACTTATGTTGAGCTGTGTATGATGATTTCTGGGATTTTGTTTTGTTTTCTGCAGTTGTAAACCACATTAGTATGCTTTATAAAAAAGAATGTTGGTCAGTCACCAGATTTGTAAACACAGTTGTGTATTCTGTTGTAAAAATGTGTCAGATTTTCAAACCCGGCATTGTGATTGCACTTTTTTGTTTAAAGGAAGATTGGTCTGTCACCAGATTTGTTAACACAGTTGTGCATTCTTTGTAAACACTTGTCACATTTCCAAACCTGGCATTGTGATTGCACTTTAATGAAAGACCATGCTGTTGTGCATTGGAAGAGGTTCCTAAACTCTAGCAAATTGCTTAAGCCGTCTTTCACCAGAAGATTGTTGAATCTCGTACCTTTGATTCCTTTGCCATCAACAGTCTGCAGTGTTTGTCTGTATACTTGCCAGTCATCATCATCATTGATCGTTTTTAGGTTCACCAGCAAAGTACCCTCCCTTGCTCGAGCAGTCTTTTACATTTATTGCTCAAACTGTCCGTTCCTAACAGGGGTGGTACTGAACTTTTCCTCAGTTGCTGTCTTTTTATCGATTGGTCATGCGCATCCCATTGTCATTCAAGGTTTTTCTGGTTTGCGTATGTATATGATTTTGTACATTCAGCTGATTGTTTTTTTGTTTTTTGTGTGCCCTTTCAGCCATGTAGGTCTCATCACTCAGGGCAAATTTCCTCTCAAGCTGAAAATAGATATTTTAGATTCATGGTACCAAATCCCACCGAGAAGACGCAAATACCCCCAAGATGAAGAAGGAAAGGTGACAAGAATATGAGAGCATGTATGCGTGTCTTAATAAATATACATGTCTGTCTATTGCATTCTTAAACACACATGCACACACACACCTCACTCTGTTTATTGCATTCTTTATACACGCACACCACACCTTGTTCTGTCTATTGCTTTATTACACACACACACCACACTTCATTTGGTCTGTTGCATTCTTTAACATACTATACGCGCACACACACACACACACACCAAACCTCCTTCTGTTTATTGCATTCTTATACATACACAATCTCATTCCTATACTCCCTACCCTTTTAGCAGAAAACAAATATGCCCATCCTGAACTTTGAAACAAAGAAACACAAACTGCATCCTTTTTCAGTTATGTGTTCATTGTGCAATATCTTTTCTAAAAACCCATTTTTCAGCAGACATGAAAAACGAACACTCTTTTTTTGTTTTCATCGTCAATTATCGCTGAAGAATTGATCATAAAATCATTAAAGCAAATACCTACATAATCTGTGTGTACATGTGTGAGGGGTATTGTTATTAGCAGGTCCCTGGGGGGCCTGTCATGAAATGAGTGTTATGGGCAGGCTGAAGTGTCACTTGTTAGCATGCAGGATCATGGCAAGCTGTGACCTTATCCACAGGCTTCTGTGCTAAAGTTTATTGCCAACTACTTTAAGCGAATTGCATTTACAATAATGATGCAACACTGTTCTTTGCTGCCTGAACACAAGATCCAAAGACATGCAAAGTTCAGAAGAATGCTGTTTATTAAGATAAAACACAACATGTGAATTTTGGGGGCAGTCCCGTTTATCAAGCTACAAAATGACACTCAACAGTAAAACGGTGAAAAAATGATGGAAAATGAGATGGAGAGCTAAGACACTTACCTGTTTTGGTTGAGCTGTGTTGTTTTCGTGTCCAGTGCTTGGAAGAATGCCCCAAAACAGATAAGTGACTTAGCTCTCCATCTCATTTTTCGTTTTTCACCTTTTAACTGTTGTTTAAGTGTCATTCTGTAGCTTGCTAAAGCGGATTACCCCGAAAATGTGCATGTTGTGTTTAGTCCTATAAATAGCTCCTTTTTTTTTCTCCTTTTTTTTAACCTTTTATGTGTTTGGATTTTGTGTTTAGAAAGCAAGCAGTCATTCTCATTTCAGATGCCTGAATACAAGCCTGGTTATTACGTACTCGAACTGGTGGTGGTGGTGGATTTTTCCTCACATGCAAGGATTTAGGGCGGAAGTTCCACAGATCATTTCCTACAACACTTCTTTCTTTTTTAAGTGGAGATCAGCTCATACACACAAATTCCACTCTTTTTAACCCATGGATCAGTCCACAATGGCTCAGTGTTCTGAGATGACTGCAGATGAGTGTTCCTGATGAGTTGCATGTGAGCTCATGTGCGATAGATGGCTCCCCACACTGCCTGGACAGCGTGTTAGGCCTCTTCATAGGGTCAAGGGTGTATGCATTTGGCTGTATCCTGCCACCTGCACTTCTGGCAGAATGACTTGGGTCTTACATATATATTACCGCCATAACAAGGAGGTGAAGTAGATATCTAAAAATAAGATCCAGAAACCCCCTTCCCGGCTTCTGCCAGGGATGGAGCCCATGACCTGATGATGACCAATCGGGCACAATACCAATGAGCTATATCCCCACCCCATGAAGTCATGCTGTCCTGATTAAAACACACCAAAGGTTAAAAAAGGAAAGCTTTTATTTCACACAGATAAAAAAAAAATCAACAGCATTAAAATGACAAGCAAATAAGCTAACAAAGAAAAATGCGACAACGCTCATTTTATTTCAGTATTGTCTAATATTTTTGCTTATCAGCTAACTTCTCCAGCAACTGTATGTTGTTAGATCTGCAATTTAAGGTCTCAGATCTCTTCCATGTCATTGTTAGTGTTTATCTGTTTATTTGTCACTTGAAAAAGGTGCTTGCACTGAAAATTTGCATTATTTTGTATTGTCTGATTAAAATCAGGATTCTTTTTAACCTTTGGTGTCTTTTTATCTTTTTGATGCTCTAGGTCAGTAGGTGTTTGAGATGGTGGTGTGTGTCATGCTGTCTTGACAACATCACTTAAAAAAAAATGTTTAGGCACAGCCAGTACATTTGTAAGAAGGTTAATACTTAGGCTTCAGCATCATGAGTACATCACTTCATTGCAGCTTGAAATTAAGTTGTAACATAGATAAGTGACAGTGCTGTAATAGTCGATAGTGATATATATGCTTTCACTGTGCTACCATGAAAAAGAAATGTGTTCATGTGTCATTAGCAGTGTTTTCAGGAACACAAACCATACATTTCTAAGTTGTACACAATGCAAAAATAAAATGGTTTCATAAACTTAACAGTTGTTTCAGTGTTTTCCTGTGTGCTGTGTATGTTCAGATGTAGACATTATAAGGCTAATTTTGTTGGAGCAACATTCATTGAAATGATTCATATGTTGTGATGTCCTTTGGACCTTGACTTACTAAACATTGCCAGAGCAGTGTAATATCCATTTACAACATAGCAATGATTTTTGGTGATGTCAAAATGCATGTATAGCATCTGCTGACATCGGAGCAGCATAATATCCCTTTACTACCCACCTACACATGCACACACTCACACGTGCACACACACACACACACATATACACACACACACATATACCCACACACAAACGCTGCACACCCACATATTTATATAGAGTATAAAAACAAATGGGCACAAGTTTATCAAATACCGTAAAAGAAATGCCACTGACCAACATGGAAAAACAGCTAACATGTCCAAAACCATTGCTATGCCTCCCTGTACACAGCTCTCTTGGTTAAATCTGCTCACAATACTTCACTGCACATGGCCATATTGTTCAGATGAAAGTTTCTCCAACTGCTGTTGCTTCTTCACGTTGTGCCTGTGAAATTGCTTCAGTGTATGTTGATCTAGCGTCTGTCATTTCAACAGAAAGACACTAATTTATCAGTGTTTTTGTTATTGTTGTTGTTGTGTGGTGTGAGGGTTGGGTATTACTGTTAGTATTACTACTCTTAAGAAGTACAAACTTACATAGTATCTGTGCACACATTTTTTTGTCCCAGGCTTCCTGTAAGTGGGAGGCACATCCCAAGCAGTAAAGCAATCTATATTTATTACTAAGTCAACCTCGCAGGTCATCCTGTGCCAATCAGCACAAAACATTAGTTTGTGTCAACTGTCAGTGTCACATCTCAAACTGGTCATCATTGTTTGTCAAAGAATGTGTCGCTGTCAAAGTAAAAACTAAACAAAAAAAGTGTGAACGTCAAACAAGACAAAAATTTGAAAGGAAAAAACAAAAAACATGTGCACACACGAAAAAGGAATTGCTTGGTCTTAGGACAGTATGAGTTAAAGGACCTGAGTTAAAATTCTGTGTTCAAATAAAATGCATAATTAAATAGCGATACCGGAAAGTAGGCAACATTTTACACTAATCTGTTTACAACAAAATGACAAATTCACGTTATACGGTTGTTTTTACAATAAAACAGTGGAAGTACTTTTTGATACTGCAAGTTTTTTTAGTTTTTTTTTAATTTTGAAACAATGCATGCTATCTTGTTTCCAGCTTCGAGACTCAAATAGTTACAATATCAAATTCGCTATCGTCAGACAGTTGAAATGGGAAATAACTCTGGTGCACGAATTGCGTTGGACCGTTCTAGATTTCGAGGACAACTCGTTGTTCGCCCTAATAATAGCTCTTGTCTGTAGGTAGGTTCTAAGCTTTCATCTGTATTATTGTCGGAGTTTGAGCATGTCAGACGAAGAGGACTACAATTCCGAAGAAGACGCAGATTATGTGCCGTCAGGTAAAGAACCCGCTTCACACGAATGGTTATAAATGATAGAATGCTGCGATTTGCATTCATGGGCCAATGACTCAAACGAGGCGGGCATTCCACTATTTATAACTATTCGCATACATTTAATTGTGGGTAATGCCAAAAGTTTATTATCCTTTGGGTAATTGTTTGTCTTTATTAGAATAGATAACGGCCGTTTGAACTGAAGAGCCGTAGAGTTGTGGTTCTAAGATTCAGGCTGTAGCGTAACAGTTACAGTACTTACAGTTACACGAATCACACTCGTTCAGTAGCTGTGCACTAACATCACCACTGCCACTGGTACTAGTAGTATCGGAATGACTGCTGTCACAGTATGAGAGTGCCTGCAATAAATGCCGCCACCAGACCCACTCACCTTCTATGGTCTGCCTTCTCGCAAGACAATGACTTCCCCAGAAAGACCCCACAGTGGCATAGCCCCCCTCGTGATGCGCTGATATTTTTCTTTCTTCTTTCTTCCGTGTGTGTGTGTGTGTGTGCTTCTTTTTTTCTTTTTAATGTATATTATAATTTGTATATATGATATATGTTATACTTTTATAGTTTATACTATCTGTAGTCCAAACTGCAGCACAGCCTCTTTGGTTTCCAACTCTGTACTAATTTCTGTTGATTTGATTTTGAGGCTACAGGTGTTATACTATAACACTGACAGCAGGCCACCAATGCGCAGACCCTACTCCACAGCACTAAGCCAGATTACTGGATGAAGCCATGTACAATTCAAGGTCAAGATGCAATAGTTTTCCTATAGTGCCACATTCCCTGTCTATTTAATTCAAATGTGGCACAGCCTTTGAATCTAGAAATTTTGTTGCAGTTGCTACTAAAGAAGATCACACACTGATACAGTGCCATACTCAAAAGTGTAAAAATGTAGGGGTAAGGAATATTGTCCAAAAGTCCATTTCACAAACAGTATTAAAAAATAATGTTAGACATGTTAAGCCAAAGAGTTTTAGTAAGTAGCTAAATTCCGGTATAAATAATATTATTACTTACTGTTAAATTATAATAATAATAATAATGTACATTTATCATGCACTCATCAATGCCCTGAGTGCTCACATGATACATATTAACCTAAATATGATATTCTATACACATGTAGAGCATAGTCCTACCAAAACAATTTACATAAAGTATTATAAAACAACAACAAAAAGAACTGCCCTACACACACACACACACACACACACACACACACACACACACACACACACACACACACACACACACACACACACACGTATGTTAAATTAAAAGTTTGTGTTTTAGTATCTTGCTTTTTTTAATTTATTTATGAAAAACATATTTAACCTTATAATTACACTTTTACAGCATTTATCATTATTAATATTAGTACTATTACTTTGCTTGTAAAGTTAAACTAACTTATTCAGTCATTGCATGCCAGCTGCCATATTAGAAAACTGCTGACTGATTCTTTAAACCACATGTGGACAGCTTGCTGTTAATGTTATTAATATTAGTATTTATTACCCAGTACTTTCTTGACAGTGTTTGACAAACTGTCTGTTCTTTCAGCCCATTTTTGTGATTAATTAGTAGTGATCTGTTTTAGATGGTGAGCTTGGGAGTGAAGAGGAAAATTCAGGGGAGGAGGAGGACCTGTCTGTCTTAGCTGATGATGCTGGCACCACCGCAGGCACCACAAAGACACGCAGGAAGAAACAAAAGAAGAGTGATTTGCCACCGAGGTAAATATTCAGATTTTATGTGTAAAGTGAAATGAAGGTGTAACAAAACTGAATGAGAGAAAATAATATGGATTGGAAGTGTAACTGTAAAAAAGAAGAAAGAATCTGAATACATTGATCATTTGATGCTACAATTTAGTACAAAGTAAAAAATACAAAAATTCTGATAGAATTCTGGTAGTCTGAGCACAAGTGTGTGTAGTGCAGTTTTGTTTTATTTTCAGAAAAAGAAAAGGGGGTATCAAACTTGAAAATGAGGATGACACTCCGGCAGATAAAACCAGTGAGGACCCAGCAAATGCAGAGCTGGCACAGAAGCTGCAAGAAGAAGCAGAGGCTATAAAGGCAGAGAAGGAGAAAAAAAGAGCAGAAGATTTATGGGCAAGTTTCATGTCTGATGTCAAACCCCTTGCCAAGCCTCAACCTAAATCACCAGAGACCTCCACTGTTGGCAAACAGGCAAGTGTGTGTGTGTGTGTGTGTGTGTGTGTGTGTGTGTGTGTGTGTGTGTGTGTGACCATCCATGTGTTTTACTTTGTGTGCGTGTGTATGTGTGTGTGTGAACAGCCATGTGTTTTACTTTGTGTGTGTGTGACATTGTGCTTTACTTTGTGTGTGTGTGAGTGTGTTATGACAGATCTGATAATACTAATGAGTAATATTTAGAACAAAATGCACAGAAAGGATGTTCTCTTTTTATTATTGGTCAGAAAGTAGTATGTTTGTATGTGGGTTTGTTTAAAAAAAAGGGGAAAAAAAAGGCTTGGGTTTTAGCCCCCATGCCACTTACTTACTAATAATATGCGTGCATGTGTACGATGCAAAGGAAAGAGTGGGACCCTTTCAAATTGTGATTAAATGCTTTGACATTTTCAGCCCAGTAGCAGCAACAGCACTCCAGCACCATCCATAATAAGTACAGCAAAGCCAGTCAGCAAAAAGGTCACCATTACCCAAGTCTTCGACTTTGCAGGGGAAGAAATCAAGTAAGATTGGATCAGTTACTGACCTCAGAAAATAACATGGAAGACTGCTAGCTGGCAAACATGCATGTGTGTGCGTGCGTGTGTGTGTGTGTGTAGATGTTTTGACAGATCTGATGATCATTGTGTGACTGACAATGCACTACTGTGCAGGTCAGCTCTTAACAATAATACTTAAATGATTATACACTCAGTCTTGTCCTGAAAGACCAGTCTGTACACATACATGCACACACAGGCACCTGCGCACACACAAGTACACTATACACAATTTACAAACATTTTAAACAGGCAGAACAGGGGCTTTTGCTGTTATTGTAGTCATTGTTATGGCAGAGGAAGATGGCAGCTATGGAAGGAGCAAAAATGATGTGTGGGCAGGGTGACCAAAGAGGTAGATGCTGCTGTTTTCCATAATAGAAATGATGTGTGGGCAGGGTGATCAAAGAGGTGGACACTGGTGTTTTCCATAACAGATATTTTGTGTGGGCATTTTGACCAAAGAGGTGGACACCAGTGTTTTCCATAACAGAAATGTGTGGGCAGGGTAAAAAAAAATGTTGTGTGGGCAGGGTGATGAAAGAGGTGGACACCAGTGTTTTCCATAACTAAAATGTTGTGCGGACAGGGTGACCCAATAATTTATGTGGACAGGTTGCCCAAAGAGGTGGACACCAGTGTTTTCCATAACAAAAGTGTGTAGTCAGGGGACCAAAGAGGTGGACACTGGTGTTGACCATAACAGAAATGTGTGGGCAGGGTGACCAAACAGGTAGATGCCTGTATTTTTCATAACAAAAGTGTTGTGTGGGCAGGGTGCCCAAACAGGTAGATGCCTGTGTTTTTCATAACAAAAGTGTTGTGTGGGCAGGGTGACCAAAGAGGCGGATGCCTGTGTTTTTCATAACAAAAGTTGTGTGGGCAGGGTGACCAAAGAGGCGGATGTCTGTGTTTTTCATAACAGAAATATTGTGTGGGCAGGGTGACCAAAGAGGTGGATGCTGGCTGCAAGGAGGCCCAGGCAGAGCTGAAGAAGCAGGAGGAAAGCAAGCAGCAGAAGTCCACAGCATCTCCGTCACCATCTTTGGTCACCAGCACTCCTTCCACCACTTCTCCTGCTGCAGGCAACAGCATTTTGTAAGAATGTGATTTTTTTTTTCTCTCTCTCGCTCCTCTGTGCCCTCCCTCCCCCCAAAAGAGGACTTAATGAGCCAGGACAGAACTCTGGCAGTTCAGGAGCAGCAGGGACCATTCTTGAGGAAAGAGAAAAGTACATAACTCCAACTGTATCTGAGTACTTTCTAGGCCAGTTTTCAGAAAACAGACTGTGAATTTCCATCAGAACTGGTATTTTGGAATTTCTATCTGTGAGAGGGGCAGTCTCTCAAAAGAGGCTCCATTGTGTTGTCCTTGTTTCTACTGTGGCCTTCGTTACAACAGTGACATTTTCTACAGATCTGTTGTTTGTTTTTACCCTTACCCAGAGGCATAAAGCGGCCGGCAGCGGCAGCAGGAGCGGGTGGAGGTCTAAACAGCATCCTGGGCAAGATCGGCAAGAAGCAGAAGATGGGAACGCTGGTGAGTTGTCTGTCTCTGGCTTCTGCTTTTGGCTGCTCTTTGCACACATACAGAGATATACCCATGTACTCTTTTGCACACATACAGAAATATACACATGTACTCTGTCTGTGTCTCTTTGCTTTAGTTTATCTTCATGCTTCTTGGTGTGTGTGTGTGTGTCCTCGTCTTAATGCGATTTTTAATTATTATTATTGATTGCTTTTGTACAGAGCTTGATCAGACTTGTTGCACTTCACATTATATTAGCGCATGCTGGGTTATTTTAGCGTTGCCATATTCCATCAGACACATGGACTACAGGATCTTTAATGTGTGTATGTGATCTTTAACTTTTCTTGCATGCATATATATAGATATATACACACACGGTGGACCTCAGTTCACAGTCTCATCTGAAGGCTTTTGTAGAGTCTGCGTAGAATTTGGCTCCAGAGATGTCTTGGGGCATAGCACGTAACTGTCGCCCATCCATGTGGTGACCACGCTCAGTCATGCTTAATTTGGCTTTTGAGAGCGAGTACTCTGCACTACCATCTCTCCTGTCTGAGACATTGCTGCATGTCCAGCCACACTCAAGTCTGTTTCACTTTGTGGTCCTGCAGCTGGAGGGATTGGGGGGTGGGAGAGAAGGGGGAAGGGGGTCAGATCATGGATATGATACCATCCAGAAGAAATCCCACATTGCTGGAGAGTCACATCAGTGATGTTTGATGATGCGTGATGATGATTCCACATGCACGCAGGACACCATCTACTATGCCCCCTACTGACAAAGCATTACCTAAGTTGTAGAGCCAGACTGAGAGTGTCCCCTCCAAAGAACAGCTCACCACTACCTCCCTCCGTCAATCCTTTTATGTCGACTTGGGCAGTGTAGGCTTTGATCATAGCTCACTTAAAACTGCCTCATGCAATGGGCGCAGGAGCACCGAGACCAAAGTGACCATGAGAGCAAAGCATGAAGAGTGCCAGCTACAGACTTTTATTTTTGATGATGATGTTATGCAGTTCCGTTTCGGAGTGGGATTACTTGACGTGATTGCAGGCCGTGCTTTGTGCCCTAATATGTCCCAGTTCTAGCCAGCATGCGGAAAACAGGGCACCAGTAGCAGTGTCGGTTTGGTGATATATATTATATGAGCTTCAGCTGGGAAAATGAATCCATGAAGTCTGTGTGATCCCATTCAGCCCAGTACTGTCCTAACTTTTGGTAGGAGCCAGTCTGAGTTGGCACTTTAAGGCAAACCAACAAAAACAACAAAAGCAAAAAATAAACAAAAACAAAAAACATGTAAGTGATGGGAGTTAAGCTTGTGAATATGACATGATCCATATTCCAAAATGCTAACCACTATGCCATTGCCATCAGGTTTTTTGTTGTTTTCTCTCTCTCTCACCAATTTTTCCTTCCTGCATTCAAATCCAAAAATATACAACTAGTGAACTACACAAGACATCACTTTCACTTGTATAATTTATTACAACTGCACATACAGTTTTATGCAACACTCACAGTGTTGATTTGAGGTGTGTATACTCAAATGCATTCTTTAAAAAAAAAACTTTTTGATTGTGAAAGATGGATTTAGGTCATTTAAATCTCATGTTGCATATATCCTGTTTGTGTGTAGGATAAATCAAAATTGGACTGGGAGAACTTCAAGAAGAAGGAAGGCATTGAGGACGATTTAAAAATCCACAACAAAGGAAAGGATGGGTGAGTAAATGTTTTCCCTGAAGGGTCACCACAGCTTCCTCATTTTGTTAGAAATCTGTGGGAGGGAGGGAGTTACAAAAAAAAAATTCTTTCATTTTTATTGTTCCTTTAAAAAATTAAAAAATATTTAAAAAAAGAAGAAGAGAAGAAAAGGTGAAGCCCTGTGACAGAAAAAAGAACAAACAAAAAAAAGGTCAGGATTCTTTTGGTAGTATCTAAAACATAAAGGTTTTTTTTTTTTTTTCCTGATCATAAATATGTGGTCAGTGGAAGCAAACACAGGAGAGTTCCCTTCCCTGTTTCAGCAAGCAATGCAGAGAAGTCAGTTTTGTGGTACTGTACTAGACCAGTAGTACATTTAGTTGGAGACCCAGAAGGTTGCATGCAGCAGTGTGTGGGTGTGTTTGTGAATGTGATGAATGTGCACATATGTAGGTCTTTGTAAGTGCCCTGGGCTCTTATAAGACATGGGATGCCATAAATAATCCATTAGCTTCTATCTATTTCAGTTTCTATCTGTATTAGTATAAGGACCATGGGTAGATTGATGCATATATACCAAAAGTGCACACACACGCACACACACACACACGCACACACACACACATCTTGTCAGCAGCACCTGTGACTGAAAATTATTTCCCTTTTCAGTTACATCGAGCGGATGGCTTTCCTGAACAGAGCGGATGTTCGACAGTTTGAAATAGAGCGTGAGTTACGATTGAGTAAGAGCGGCAAGAGATGACGGAAACATCTGTGCAGCAAATACATGGACAACAAATGTTTTACTGAGGCTGCATGTGAGACAGAATAGTATTGCACCGGTCTTTAAAGGTGAACGGACGTCACTGTGGGTCACAGTGTTTTCCTTGGGAACTGCACAAGGTCAGCATCACGTTTACTCTGCATCACTTGTGCTTTTGCCAAAACCAGAATTACATCTAGGTTGGTGTTAAAAGAAAAACTTTTTTTTCTCAAAGTGGCAGTGTTCTCTACCTCCCCACCCCACCTGAAGATTCTAATGATCCACTCTACTTGCTGTCACCACCTCCTCAGTCAGAATGCAGCAGGATCTTAGCTATACAATGGCTTCCTTGCCATGCAGAGGTAGGCAAGACATCTAAAACTGTGTTCAGAAGCAAGGATGTAACGCATGTCAGACATCCTGTCTGTTCTGTGCTGTTAACCTGTGCCAGATGTCCATGTTCAGAACGGGTGTAACTTGTGTTACACGTTTTCCATGTTCAGTACTGATGTAAAATATTTCATGCATTTTCCACACCCAGTGTTAATGCATATATCAGATGTTGTCCATGCTCAGAGCTGATGCAGAAGTTTGTGATGCATTTTTGTCGTCAATACTGATGGATACTATGTTGAGCAGTTTCTCTGTTCAGTACTGTTAATGCACGTCACATGTTGTCCATGTTCAGGACCATACTGTCCATGTGTAGAACCTGTGCAGCGTTTTAGACCTTTTCCACCTATGTACCCACTCGGTCAGGTGCACTGCATAGTGGAATATTGCTGCAGGAAACTCGTCATGCTTATTCTGTCTTTGGCAGTTTTAACTGCAACTTGTGCCCTTGCTTCGGACAGTGAAATCAACAGTTTTGTACTTTTTTTAACACCTCTTTTTGTGTTGGACTTGTGCCATGAAGGTAGGTGGGTTAAATAGCTGTTCGATAGCAGTTTTACCTGGAGGGAAATGACCAAAGCTTGATGGTGAATGTTGTTTTTCTTTACAGACTGAATGCATTGTATTAAACTGATTACTAGGAGACATTTTACATTTTCGCTGATGGTGTTTGGCTTGCCTCGGTCCGTGATGGAATCTCATTCTCAGCTTATGTGCTTTGATACATTTTGTGAGAATAGTGCACACAATACAAGACTGTTGAGAAAGATCAGTTTTATTGTTGTAAACACATATAGTGTATGTTGAGGAAAGAAATGGCGTTTTCTCTCCTTAATTCAGAACCATCCTCAAAGCCGTCTCACACACATTTGCACACAGATTACGAGTAATTATTGTATTAAAAAAAAGAAGAAGGTCTGTGTTACTTTTCAGTGTTACCTTTTTCAAAGACCTTGGGGGGAAAAAGTCATTGCACAAGAGCTTCACTGCTTCAGTCCATGGAGTACTTTGGCCCTTTCACTAAAAATGGCATGTACAGAGAGTTGTATACTTTTGCACACACTTTCATTTTAATGAAATCTCCCCCCCCCCCCCCCCTCCACCCCCCAGATGGCATGTTCAGAGAGTTGTATACTTTTGCACACACTTTCATTTTAATGAAATGCACCCCCACCCCTTCTCACACGCACCCTTCCCCCACTTCATCCCTCACCCCACACCCCTATAGAAATCCTCATTAAATAACGCTTTCATTTATTTTTCTTGGTGGCAGAACCATCTGGAGCCTACAAGTGGTGTAATTGTAAACCGCACAAAGTTTGCATGGGTGTGAAGCTGCTAGAGTTGCAAATTGGCCATGGTGTTGACGATGCAGCCACTAGAGTTGCAAAGTAGCTGTGGTGTTGACAGTGAAGTCACTAGAGTTGCAAAGTGGCTGTGGTGTTGATGATGAAGCCACTAGAGTTGCTAAGTGGCTGTGTTGTTGATGATGAAGCCGCAAGAGTTGCAAAGTAGCTTTGGTGTTGACAGTGAAGTCACTAGAGTTGCAAAGTGGCTGTGGTGTTGACGATGAAGCCACTAGAGTTGCAAAGTGGCTGTGGTGTTGACAATGAAGCCACTAGAGTTGCAAAGTAGCTGTGGTGTTGACAGTGAAGTCACTAGAGTTGCTAAGTGGCTGTGGTGTTGACGACGAAGCCACTAGAATTGCAAATTGGCCGTGGTGTTGACGATGAAGCCGCTAGAGTTGCAAAGTAGCTTTGGTGTTGACAGTGAAGTCACTAGAGTTGCAAAGTGGCTGTGGTGTTGACGATGAAGCCACTAGAGTTGCAAAGTGGCTGCGGTGTTGACGATGAAGCCGCTAAAGTTGCAAAGTGGCTGTGGTGTTGACAATGACAGCCCGCGTCAGATGACTGGTGGAAAGAGGCGGCAAGAGAAGCAGGACGGGCGAGTGATGGGACGCCTGGACACACTGGCTGGCTGGGACAGGCAGCTCAGGGGTCTGGTTGGGCAGCTGGAGAGATGGACCCGCCGGTGTCGCACACCTGTTGAACCGACTGTCGGGGTTCATGTAACAGCACCTGAGGTCATAGTAACAACGACGCAAATAATTTTGTGTGGTGTCCTTGAAAAGGTGGACCTGCTGGATCATCTGGGTTCAAGTAACATCACCTGAGATCATAGTAACAACAACAGAAATAATTTTGTGTGATGTTTGTGCAAAGGTAGACCTGCCGGATCATCAGGGTTCAAGTCACACTCCAAGCACCGCTTTCCGGTGCCTTCCTCCAGACTCTGCTGAATTTGGTTACACCGCGCAGCTGTCCAGTGACGTGGTCAGCGCCCTCCGAAAGGTTCGGGTACTAATATGACTAGAAGCAACCTATTGCCAAAGCACGCGCATAAACATGAGACGCATCCAACCCGGGTAAAAAGTTCCGTCTCGATTCAAATGATTGCGGTTTTATTTGTGCTGGTGTAAACTTTGTTGGCGGCTATAAATGACTCGCCTTGTCATTTTGAGTTGTTTGTAACAAACTTACTACTGTTTGAGCACCAACAAAAAAAAACTGCTCGTTAGCTGACAGTTGTCTGGACCCTATGGCGTAACTAAATATGGCAGTGGTTGAAGGAAGGATGTCGTAAACCAGTGCTTGGAGTTTGGGTTCAAGTAGCAGCACCTGAAGTCGGGAAGTAAAAAACGTTCAACTTCATCTAAGGCAAAAAACAAACAACAAAATTCATCTAATGCTCGTGGACTGGTTGGTGAGCTGAAAAGGTGGACCCACCATGCTGCACCAGAGGTCATGCAGAGTAATGGAGACAAAACGACCTGCTATTAATTTCACGTAGTGTTTGTGGAAAGGTGGACCTACCAGCGTCACGTACTGTTGGGCACCCATCATCTGGGTACAGAGGGGGAAAAAAGTTACATGATATTCATGGACTGGTTGGAAACATCAACCCACCAGTGACACACACCTATTGAACCATTGGTTTAGGTCTGTTTAGCACACACCTGAAATCGTAGACTAAACAAATCAACAAAACAAATTCAACATCATGTGATGTTCGTGGAAAAGTGGACCTACAGTTGTCACGCACCTGTTTCAGTCAGGGTTCGGTTGATCTCAAGTCCCTAAAGAAAGAAAAAAGTTTTATGTGATGTTTGTGAACCCACCAGTTTCACACACCGGTTGAAGCAACGGTTGGGGTTCATGTGGCATCACCTTAAGTCACAGGAGTTCAAAAAACTAAAATGTAGTTAACTTCCTGAGCTATGGTATATATATATATGTAGGTGTTCTCCTGCATCACCATACAGCTGCCTGATTGGCTATTTGGAAAATGCATAATTAAGCAAATGTTCTGCATCGTCATTGTGGACAGTGTAGCGATAGGTATATAATCTCCCTCTTCCGCCACTTCCATACCCCTCTTCCACCCTTCTCCCTGTCCCTGATAAGCCTTATGGTTTCTGTGGACGTTAAGCACCATGTTTACTTATTTACATCACCATTTGCCAATGGTATGCAAATGGTGATGCGATGCAGTTGAACACTAACATATTTATACAGTTTCAGTTCCCACCCTGTTCTGCTGGCTAGATAAACTTCCGAGTGGAAGTAGAGGTAGTAACACAAATGTCTGCGAAACAGACCGTTTCCGATTCTTTGGCCTTGTTTGTATGCACTTGCATACTAAATAAACGTGGTGTTTAACGTCCACACAAACCATAAGACTTATTAGGGGCATGGAGAAGGGGAAAGGAGGGGGTATGGAGGTGGGTGAAGAGGGAGGTTTTTACCTGTCCGTATCGCTATACTGTCACCACCAGAATGCCTCTTGCATTAAGAAGGGCAGTGATGAGAGCCATTTTAATCAAGTTTCATTAATTGTGAGGGATAAAGTCACAAAACAGTGTCCACAGACATCTTTTGAAGAGAAAGGACAGCTGATGCTGATTCGAACCAAGGTCCCTCTGCTTACCAGCCTAACGCCTTGCCGCTAGGCCAAACTGGTTCATATGTGTAGTTGCAGTAAGTAAACTTCTTCCATTAATATCCAGGATCAATGATCATTACTGATATGGTGTGCGAGAAAAAGGGTGTGTGGCTGAAAACAACAACAAAAACATGGTGCTTAACGTCCACAGAAATCATAAGGCTTAGTGCAGTTGCTTGTCAGCGTGTGTTTTTTCGAGCGCTGGCTTGAAATGTATGTACACGTTACCACGTCTGTGGCAGATCCTCGGCATCGATATGTCCGGACAGGGGGCGCCACTGGCTGCAGGCGTCACACTGTCGCCAAGTGTTGGCACTCTTCTGCAGTGGAGACTGGCGCCCGTCCCAACTGCCCTGGCTTGAGTCGTCAGGCGAGAAATCCCAGTCCCATTCCGAGTCCAGTCTCTTCAACAACTAGCAGAGAGAGGAGGGGGGGGAGAGGGGTCGTGGTTTAACGTTTCGACTCTCACATTGCAGACAATGACTGCCGCGGTGGAGAAATTTCGATCCCTCATCTCGACACATGAAGTGCTCTCCCCGTTTTTCCGTTGACATTCATGCCAGGACATGGCCATGTCGATGTAACTATCAAGATCAAGATCAGGACTCGCCGAGGCCAGCCTCTTCAACAACAGGCACAGAGAGAGAGAGAGAGAACTCGAAAACTTTAATACTCAAGGACAGTAGCGTTTAGACCTAACAGCCAGTCCTTGTATGCTCAGAGAGAGAGAGATAATCTCGTGGCTTAACGTTTTAACTTTCATATTGCAGACAATGACTAACCGAATCCAGGTCAGATAAAATCTCGTGGTTTAACGTTTCAGCTTTCGTTTTGCAGACGACCGACCAAATCCGGGTCAGCTAAAATATCGTTGTTTAACGTTTCAACTTTAATTTTGCAGAGAATGACTGACCAAAATCCAGATCAAATAAAATCTCGTGGTTTAACGTTTCAGCTTTCATTTTTCAAACAATGACTGAATCTAGGCTGCTTAGTACTTAGTTTTGTTGTATTCATAGATCTGCGCGCAGATCTATTTGTATTGGTTTCCACATACAGCTATTGAAAATCTTTGAAGGGGTATCGTTTGGAGATCTCTTTTGGTGAAAAGGATCAGCGATGAATCTTGGTTGGAAAGAAGCGGTTATTTTATTCCTATTATTACGGGGTTCCGGCCACATACAGTCAAAATCTGCAAGAAAGGATAGTGTTTGGAGATCCCTTTTGGTGAACAGGGCCAACATATAACTGTTGGTTGGAAAGAAACATTTGAGTTATTCCACAAAGTAGGACAAAAAGTCTGCGATCGTTCACAAATTAGTAGTTATTAAACAGTTGTTCTAAAAAGGAGATGCTGATACATATTTTTGGTGGACACGCCTGAAGATTAAAAAACAATGATGAGAATCACAAGATGATAACACTTAGACAACAGTTGACTAGATACTGAGTTTAAATTTACGCACGATGCTAACTTTGCCAAGGAGGGAGTGGAAAGAGTGCGAGACTAACAAAGCAGTATAGGCCAAAGACTCTCGTGGAATCGCATGATACACTGAGTGTACGTGCGCACATTCGGAAAAAAGAGCCGAGAAGGGACAGCACTCGCCTTGGAGCGGATTTTTTCCCTTGGTCGCAGCCTCTTGTTCATGGGGTCGATGAGCTCCTCGGCGGATCGCTTGGCGGGTGCGTAGCGCCATTTGGGGTTCTGGCTCCGGATCTCGTGGATGTCGTTGTTGAACTCCTCCCTGAAGTCGAGACCAGCCCAAGCAACAAGATTTTAGGTCAATTTTGAGGGTGGCGCTGCGTACGACTCTTCACACTGAGGGTGGATCTGCGTACGGCTCACACCGTCTGGGGGTGACACTGCGTACGGCTCACACTGCGTACGGCTCACACTGCGGGTGGCACTGCGTACGGCTCACACAGAAGGTGGCACTGCGTACGGCTCACACTGCGTACGGCCCACACTGCGTACGGCTCACACCGTCTGAGGGTGACACTGCGTATATCTCACACTGAGTGTGTCTCTGCGTACATCTCACAGTGAGGGTGCGTACATCTCACACCGAGAGTGGCACTGTGTACGGCTCATACCTGAGTGTGGCACAGCGTACGGACCCCCCCCCCCCCCACCCACCCACACACACACACACTCCCACACACAGAACAAATAAACAAGTTCTCTGGCTCACACGTAGGGTTGCTTCTCCTCGGCCGTCATTTTCTTCCAGCGGATTCCCAGCAGTTTGGATATTGTGCGGTTGTCCTTGTAGGGGTACTTCTTCAGCAGCTCGGCGCGATGCTTTATCGAGTATCGAATGAACCCATTCTTCGGTCGTTTGGGCTCATCCGCTGAAGCGTAAAAAGTCAATACATAAATAAAATTTAAAGAAATAAAAAAGGAAGAAGAATGGTAATGTGAAGATATATATAGATATGTACAAGACTCAATGGAACCGCACTAGTAGGCGACAACTACCCCTCGTTAAATTCCTTTCTGTGTGTGTGTGTGTGTGTGTGTGTGTGTGTGGTGTGCGAGGAATACAATGTTATGACTATATAAGTTATTATTTTTGAGGTTTTAATGTATACATTATTGTTGATCTTGTAAAGCGCGGTGTGCTCACCCTTGTCAGCGAGATAACGGCGAAATGACCGCAGTTATTATTATTCATCATATTATTATTAATCTCCCCCGAAAATCAACATTGTAGGGTCTTAGAATAGCAGCGGCGTCTGGCTACGGGTTCATTTGCTCGAAAATGTGAAACGTAGTCATAAAAAAAGAAGAAGAAAAAAAAGTATTTAAAGTTGGACTGCCCCTCACCAAAGTGATCTGACAGAAGTCAGCGGTATCATGTTGACTGATTCCTTTTTCTTCTCTTTTGTCTCGATAAATCTGCAGATCGATGTAAACATTGTGAGCTAGCATGCTGTTTTTTTATTTTGTTTTCTGAAATCTTACGGTCAGGGTGTCTTAATAGCTGTTTTTAATCGGTGTCCAAATTTGCACATTTTAGCGTATTAGGCATATGTGTGTGTATATATGGGAAGGGGGTGAATGTGCGTGCGAGTGTGTGTAAACCAGTGCTTGGAGTCTGATACGCACCATCCCTCCTTGGCTGTTTCTTTAAGGAGACAGCAGCAGTGGGGTCGCCGCTGGTGGGGCTGCTGCTGTCGCTGTTGTCGGGCTGGCCGCACTGCTGGGACACAGCTCGCGGTCGTGGCTTGATCTGTGTGAACTGGCTCTCCGTTTCCAGCAGGTCGTTACAGGACAGCAGCTCGTCCAGCTCCGACTTGTCCGAGATCCCGAAATCCTCGGCCGCTTCGTTCTGCTGGAGCAGGCAGTCGTTGCAGCCGTCTTCCGCGTAGGACAGGAGGTCGAAATCGTCCGACAGCCCGTCACAGAGAGACGCGTCGTCACCGCTGAAGGTGACGAGCGAGTCCTCCCAGGAACAACAGTCTCCGGGGCTGCCGCTGGCGTCGGTGATCTGCCTTTCTGTGGAGTTGCTGCTGGTGGTGGTGCTGATGTCGGAGCAGGGGTCCAGTTGTTGATCGCTTGGACTGGTGTAGTCGTGGTCATCCTGTCAAATGGATTGGTCTGTGTCGGCGAGTAGTCGGTATGTTTTGCTGAGGCGGGAGAGGAGACTGTTTTTTGTTGTTTTGTTTGTTTTTTCGTAACGTGGAAGTAGACGATTCAGTGATTACAGTGTGTGGTTTGTGCGTGTGCACGTGTGTGTGTGTGTGTGTGTGTGTGTGTGTGTGTGTGTGTGTGTGTGTGTGTGTGTGTGTGTGTGTGTGTGTGTGTGTGTGTGTGTGAAGAGGGAGAGAGAGCTAGGGGCGAGATACAAGCAAACTGCTGCTGCAACCTGCCCCATACCTGGTTAAGTTACTGCTGCTGCAACCTGCCCCATACCTGGTTAAGCTACTGCTGCTGCAACCTGCCCCATTGACGTATATGCCAGAGGTGGTCCTGTCTCTGACAGTGTCAACATATTCAATCAGAATCAGAATCACCTGCCTGGCATGCGACTAAATACAAGTACATAAACTCCACCAGTTGAAGGTACATTCTCAAATGCAACTGTTGTATATTGGCATAAATTAAATCATGTATCATTAAAAAGAAAGAGAGATGGGTGGGAGGGGGGGGGGGGGGGCAGAGAGAGAAGCCAATCTATTTGAGAAGAGGATTACAGTGATAAACATCTGACTCTAATACTGCATTTAAAAAAGAGAGTGTAGAATAACAAAAACACCAAGGCGATGCGTTAGGGATGAGGACTACAATACGCGTGGTGGGACACTACTGTACACGCACCGTGCTTGCAGCTGGAGAGGCGAGAGTCAGGAAGTCGATCTCCTGCAGCAGCAGACTGGCCACCGACTCGTCGTGGGCATCATCCTGTCGGCACCAATCAGTCACTATTAGTGAGTGCTATTAAGGCTAGCTCCGTCACCAAAAACCGTTCAGGCTGTTGAGGACCATTTTACTGTTACTGAGTTACGTCAACCTATCTCTGTCACCAAAGACCAATCAGGATGTTGGGGACCATTTTACTGTTGCTGACTTACACCAAAGGCCAGTCAGGATGTTGGGGACCATTTTGCTGTTATTGAGTTACACCAAAGACCAATCAGGATGTTGGGGACCATTTTACTGTTATTGAGTTATATCAATGACTAATCAGGATGTTGGGGACCATTTTACTGTTACTGAGTTATATCAATGACTAATCAGGATGCTGGGGACCATTTTACTGTTATTGAGTTACATCAGTCTAGCTCCGACACCGAAGACCGATCAGGATATCGGGGGACATGGACTGGCAGACAAAGCATTTCATCACAAGTGGTTTGCATCAGTCGGAAGATCTGAAGTGTTGAAGAGCTCGAGACACTAAGTGCGGGCTCAAAGCCAAAGAGGGCATGCCGGAGGAGCCAACAACATCAACGCTGAAATTGTTTGGTTCGGAGTGCATACGACTAAACCCAAGCGATATAATAATAATAATAACGGACATTTCTATGGCGCATGATCCTTAGCAACATCTAGGGCACAATGCTCCGTACAAAAAGCTGCAGAAAAATGTATAATTCAGACACATACAATGGACAAGATTTAAAGAAGAAAAAAAAGAAGAAGAAAAAAAGGTTTCGGCCTATACGCCCGCCAACCACGCAAGAATTTACATACAAGAATTTCAGTAAATAAACCAAAGTTGCCAGTAATCAAACATGACCAAACTCTGATTTTAGCACACATGTATGATACAAGTAGATATACTGCAAATACAAAAAAGTACAGCTGGATATTGCACACACACACACGCACGCACGCACGCACGCACTCACACACACACACACACACACACACACACACACACACACACACACACACACACACACACACACACACAGGTGGGGCGGGGGTGGGTGGGTTATTAATTATATGCAGATTTGAAGAGATGAGTTTTTAAGGCCTGCTTGAAAGACGATGTTGACACTGAGTGACGAACATCATACGGTAACGAGTTCCACTCTGTCGGGCCCGTGAAAGAAAAAGCTCGTTGTCCAAAGGTCTTTGTTTTTGTGAAAGGTATGCGGAAGGTTCTGGTGTCAGAAACGGAGCGAAGTTGTCTGGATCGACGGTAGACA
>OY757546.1:839487-868009 GCA_963584105.1 Alviniconcha strummeri | reverse complement strand
GTGCCTCTCTCCCAGGCATGCATGCATTCTCGCGCTCCCTTGCACGCGCTACACACGCACTAACCAGAGGACTGTGCAACACTTTGGCCTTTGTGCGGCAACTCTCCGGTCCAGTGCAATGCGCCCAGCTGTTCGAAGAGGACACAATCTCAGTAACACATTCATTCCACTCCTGATACATTACTGCCAGCGAAGAGCTGCTTTACATGCAGAACATGCAGATACCCCCTACTCCCTTTTCTTTAAACTTAATATATTTTGTTATCAGTCCCCCCCCCCCCTCCCCCCAGTTAAAAAAAAAAATCCACCTGCCAAGCACAATATCGCGACAGTTACACAATGTTACTGTTTTCAACCCTGACCTGTCTGTGCTGCGGTCTGATTTCATTGGCCAGGCTGCTAGCCACTCTCGTATCATTGGTCGGAGAGAGACGTCATACTGAGCGCGCGTGCATATTCGCAATGCAACAAGTTTTCGCGGACTTCTTTCAAATAAACGCGGATTTTTGGGCGCTAAGACTGACGAGACTATTTTTTGACACTGATCACAACATCGGCTTATTCGTTAGTTCTGGTTTCAAGGGTAAACAGAACAAAAAGTTTACTATCCTATGGTCAACTGAATTGACCAGTAGGCTACGGTTTGGGTGTACAATAATAACTTAAAGCGACGGTCAGCCTGTTTATCGTCATGGTTCATCGCCACACCAACGCAGTCGAAGTACGTGTCCAAGTGTGTAACTCCACTGAGTGGCCAATGGTTCCACTCCTGGACTCCACACGGTTGGGGTTGGGGCAGGGGGCGCGGGGAATGGGATGGGGGGAGAGGGGGGTCAGATCTTTCGATTCAACACAGGTACAGACTTGTCACCGCTTATCACGTCTTCGTTTGCAGCAGCAAGCATTAAGATCGTTGCGCATGTTAAAGATCCCAGATCCACCTCGCCATAAGAAAAGGCCTAATAGTAGAGCCGTAGCAGATCAGAGCACTCCAAATGATGATTGTTGCTACTCCTAATGGAAGAAACATTTCTTAATCTTCCATGCCTCTGGGTTTTTTTGCGTATTGGGATGGCGTTTTACCATATATATATATATAATGGAAATTTGTAAAGCACCTACCCTGCGGCTCAAAGATAAATAAATAGCTAGACAGAACAAATACAGTGCAACTATCCTTGAACCCCTCCCGCCACCCCCCCCCACCCCACCCCCCTTGGGCCTTTACTTAAATAAATGTGTTTTTGTTGTTGTTATTGTTTTTTAACGTTCCTTGCACTCACTTGCTTACGTCTGTGTCCATAATCGCCCTGACATAACGTTACCGTACTGGTTGACACGGCGTAAAACACCAGGTTACTGCTACTGTGTCCATAAAAACAAAAGAGAACTTACTTCTACCACTCCCGCTAATAATTAACATCTTGAGACGTGTACGTTAGTAGTATGGCCGTTTGTGTGTGTGTGTGTGTGTGTGTGTGTGTGTGTGTGTGTGTGTGTGTGTGTGTGTGTGTGTGTGTGTGTGTGTGTGTGTGTATTCCTTTAGGCCTAGCCGAGTTTTGGTCTTGGGTCTACTTTCTTTAAGTAAGGCATTCAGCACTGTACTTCCTCGTTGCTGTCAGGTCTATAGTACAAAGGTCTATAGTACCTAGGTCTGTCAAATCACCACGTCAACTAAAAATCAACGAACAAAATATTTGTTTGGAAACTCTGCGTTAGTCAAACACTTATTAACCCAGTAAAAATCTAAGAAAAAGGAAAACAAGAAAACAAACAAAACATTAGGCCTATCGATCTATTTTCCTCGATCATCACCAGTGAAATTATACAGCAGAACCTAACACCACAATAGGCTAGGGTGCTTTCCTTTGCAGATTTTCTATACATTTGTTCACGAGTGTCTTCTTAACAATAATTATGCTTAATTAACTCAAGCGAGTGTGCATACAAACACAATTCATACCTTTGTGTACACCCACTTACATCAGCAGATGAAAAAGACATTACATCCATCCTTAGCGCGTTTCAGAAGATTGATCACTCCGTGAAAATGTCAGGCTCTGTTCAAACCACCCGTGCTTGCTTTTTCTTGTAGCATACCGTTGCTGAAGATGTATGTATGTTTTGAGGATTCAGCTATTTTGCTACACATTGCGGTCTTGTCGCAATCGCTTGCTTCTGACGTCACAGAAGCGATAGTAGAATTGCAACAATAAGCGATGCGCGCAGAATAAGACACCCCCCCCCTCACCCCCCTCGCACACACACACACACACTCACACCTCCACCCCCCCCCCCCCACACACACACATCTCTCTCTCTCTCTCTCTCTCTCTCTCTCTCTCTCTCTCTCCTCTCTCTCTCTCTCTCTCTCTTATTATTTTTGGAGTGTGTGTGTGTGTGTGGGGGGGGTGGGGGGGGGGGATCATTGCCATAGAGCAGAGAGGTAAAAAAACCACACAAAAAAACAAAACAAAAACAACAAAAAAACACGTAAAAACACACACACACACTCACACACACACACACACACACACACACACACACACACACACACACACACACACACACACACACACACACACACACACACAAACCACCTGTATCACAACATAAAACAAACAAACAAAAACAACAACAAAATCTGAAACAAGAATGACGCTAGCGTTGCTGTAAAACCAAGATCCAAAGACATGGAAAGGTCCAAGGGAACGCTGTTTATCCGGACGAGACACAACTTGCACATTTTTGGCTGATCCCCTTTATCAAAGCGACAAAATGACACTTAAACAACAGTTAAGCTGGTGAAAATTGAGGTGCAGTACTAAGACACTTATCTGCTTTTGGTTGAACCATGTCGTTTTCGTGTCCAGTGCCTTTTGTAGCTTGATAAAGGGGTTTACCCCGAAAATTCGGATGTTGTGTTTTGTCCTAATATAAATAGTGTTCTTTTAAACCATTTGTGTGTTATGGGGGCGGGGATAGCTCAGTGGTTAGAGCACCGGACTCGTGATTGAAAGGTCGCGGGTTCGAATCCCCTGCTGGAACGGCGGGAGAATTTTCTTCTCCAGGGTCGACTTTCTGTGCTGACTCTTATTTCGGTATCCGTTCCACCCCCGTGTTACCACAGTAGCACGTAAAAAATCCCGGTCATTCTGCCAAAAGTGCAGGTGGCAGGTTACAGCTAACACGCAATACACCTTACGTATGTGGATTTTATTGAACCGTGCTTCGGCATTGGTCACAACTTGTCCCTAATATGTCAAATGACATCTGAGGACATTAAGCATCAACTCATCAACCATTTGTGTGTTTGGATCTTGTATCACAACACACATCGCATGCTGTGGTATGTCTAGCTGCTATGGGAAAACGCTGCTCTTGCGCAGGTCTGATAATTAAGCCTACCTCAGTTTCCATCAGTACGAAGAACAAATACGGGGCCTTGCGGTTTGACTGTAGTTTTTGAGCCAGATGTGCACAGATCTAAACAGCACACGTCACTGGGTTTCATCTGATTTGTGTTAGGTGGAATCACAGACATTGAATAACAGGGTCTGTGGTTGGAGTATGCATTAGAGGAAGTCCAAGATTTGATCAGCCGTCGATCGATGCTTCCGATTGCCTTCTAATTAATGCCTTTGCGTGTACATGTGTGTGTGTGTGTGTGTGTGTGTGTGTGTGTGTGTGTGTGTGTGTGTGTGTGTGTGTGTGTGTGTGTGTGTGTGTGTTCTTGTTGCTATGTCTGTGTGAACGGATTACACGTGCCAAAATACTCCGCCACTCTGATTCTACCTCCTCTCTCAAAGCCGCCCTCAAGACGCCCCTGTTTAATAATTATTTCTAAACTGTTTTTTACAGCCCTGCCCATCCCCTCGTCCGACGCTGTGTGTGTGTGTGGTTAGTGATATTGTAAAGCGCCCTGTGCTGCCGCCTTGTGTGGTAGATGGGCGCTCTAGAAATCCTCTTCTATTATAATTATATCCACAGACTTGCTGTGCACATCATAGATTATGCGAATGTACCTGTGACTCGCCAACAATCATCGTAACTTTTCGTGGTTCTATTCACAGATTAGGAAAATACGTAAGCGAGTAATTCCTTGCCGTTAAACTGACAGATCGTCTGTGTCATTTCCCTTTCTTATGGACAGGTAGAGTGGTCGTGCAGGTGATTTCCTCCTCTCTTATGGGCAGATAATGCGGTCGCGCGTGTGTGTTACTTCCTTCTCTTATGGATAAGGTGGCCCTGTGTGCGACTTCCTTTTCTTATGCCAGATAGGGGGGTCGCGCGTGTGCGCGACTTCCTTCCTCTTATGGACAGATAGGGTGGTCGTGTGACTTCCTTATCTTATGGACAGATATGGCGGTCGTGTGACTTCCTTATCTTATGGACAGATATGGCGGTCGTGTGTGTGTGTGTGACTCCCTTCTCTTACGGACAGATAGGGCAGTAGTGTGTGTGTGTGTGTGTGTGTGTGTGTGTGTGTGTGTGTGTGTGTGTGTGTGTGTGTGTGTGTGTGTGTGACTTCCTTCTCTTCTGGAGAGACAGGGCGGTCGTATGTGTGTGACTTTCTTCTCTTCTGGCCAGATAGGGTAGTCGTGTGTGTGTGTGTGTGTGTGTGTGTGTGTGTGTGTGTGTGTGTGTGTGTGTGTGTGTGTGTGTGTGTGTGTGCGACTTCCTTCTCTTATGGACAGGGTGGTCGTATGTGTGTGATTTCCCTCTCTTATGGCCAGATAAGCTGGTCATGTATGTGGAGAGAACAAAATGATGTTTTTTTCTTCTTTATTCACGTATAAAATATCAAAACACACAAAGGCTTGAATAACCCACTAAAACCAAACAAAAAACAATATAAAACATTAAGCAACTGGTCAGGGCAGACCCCTTGTCAAGAAACAAACCAAGTTGTTCTAGGAAGAAAGAAAAAAAAAAAAAAAAAAAAGAAGAGAGAGAGAAAAAGAAAAGTAAAAAAGAAAAGAAAAGAAGGAATCACTTAGCTTTCGGAGGTCAAGCATACCCAGATGGAACCCAAGCATCAAAAACCACATACACGCAAAACAAACTTGCAGACACTCAGTTAGAAACATCTTCTGCTGCATTTCAGATTGCACTCCTGCAATGGCACAGTCAAATTGCATACATATAAACATGCTTTAACACATGCAAGATCAGTTTTAACAAAACAAACCATAAAAGCTGAATAATTATTAGCCCGTGTGTGAAGTAAGTGACTGGCAAAGTTCACATGGTGATCTGCCCTTTGCCATCAGCATCTTGTAAAAACAAAACAACATCAGACACAGAGATGATGCGTCTGAAACAGGGACCTGTTCATGGGGCCATTTACATTAGCAACAGTTTCCAGGTTGAGCTCAGGCTGAGAGCAGAACACTGAAACATGGACCTGTTGTCAGGAAGTATAGCAGACAGATGTATGTGTCTGAAACATGGACCTGAGGCTGAGAGCAGAACATTGAACATGGACCTGTTGTCAGGAAGTATAGCAGACAGATGGTGTGTCTGAAACATGGACCTGTGGTCCGGAAGTATAGCAGACAGATGGTGTGTCTGACAACATGGACCTGGTGTCAGGAAGTATAGCAGACAGATGGTGTGTCTGAAACATGGACCTGGTGTCAGGAAGTATAGCAGACAGATGATGTGTCTAAAACATGGACCTGTTGTCAGGAAGTATAGCAGACAGATGGTGTGTCTAAAACATGGACCTGTTGTCAGGAAGTATAGCAGACAGATTGGTGTGTCTAAACATGGACCTGTTGTGAGGAAGTATAGCAGACAGATGGTGTGTCTGAAACATGGACCTGTTGTCAGGAAGTATAGCAGACAGATGGTGTGTCTGAAACATGGACCTGTTGTCAGGAAGTATAGCAGACAGATGATGTGTCTAAACATGGACCTGTTGTCAGGAAGTATAGCAGACAGATGGTGTGTCTGAAACATGGACCTGTGGTCTAGGAGTAGTAGCAGACAGATTATGTGTCTGAAGCAATGACATCAAGCTTCCCAAAATGACATCAAGCTTCCCATAATGACATCAAGCTTTCCACAATGACATCAAGCTTCCCATTCTGGTCCAAGTTGCAGTTGTAAACACAGCAGCGCAGCCCAGCCTGAGCAGAGCAGAGCACAGTCCCAGCCCCTGTTATAGACAACAGGGTAAATGGCCCCGCAATGTCACCAGTCTTATTCATCAAAACTGAAGAAATAAAAATCACCCGTGACACTAGTCATAACATTAACAAGTGCACAAAGAAATTTAGAGGTGGTCAACATCTTACAACTGACCAAAAACACTTAATCCACTTTACACCTGACAACTGAACAAAACAACAGTCAGACCCAGTTCATATTTGAGATCTGACAAACAAAAGCATTCAGACCCAGTTAACAGCTGACAAGTGAATGAAAACATTCAGGCCCCGTTCAATTTGCAAACATTGGTCAGAACAAATAACAAAAGTGTTCAAACCTGATGAACATCTGGGACTTCAGTAAACAGCTGTACAAAACCATTCAGACTTTGAAGACATTTCATAACTGAACAATCAAAGACATTCAGCCTCATTAACATCTAAACGTCAGACATCAGTTACAGCTGAACAACCAAAGACATTCAGACACACTTAACCTTAAAACATCAAGCATAACTGAACAATCAGCGACAGTCAGACCTAGTTAAAATATCTGGAACATCAGTCATATTTCAACAATCAAAAACATTCAGACTCTGTTAACATCTGGAACATCAGACATCAGTCATAATCGAATAACCAAAGACATTCAGACACACTTGACATCTGCAACATTAGTCACAATTTCCAGTCAAAGTCATTCAGACGCATTCAATGTCATGGACATCAGACACAACAACTGAACAAATACACACAAAGACCCATTCTACATCCAGGACATCAGTCATAATCAAAATAACTGAATGACCCATTTAACACTGGGAACATCAGCCACAACGAAGTAACATGTTCATAAAAAATCATTTATAGCTAGTCAAAGACCAGATACATTTACATAATTCCAGATGAAATCAATCAGTTAAACACAAAGAACTTTACCGCACCTGGGATTAATACAAGGAATGTGCGTAGACAAGACTCATTTGAACATGGTGACTCAAAGACATACCCACCTGTCTTCACCTGTGTCCATGGTGCATACTCACCGTAACCCTTTTCGGCTGGGCTACAACTATAGTTGCATGGCTGCTATGGTTAGTCTGGAACTACAATTGTATTGACCAAAAAACCAGTGCATTCTCTGTGCAATCCATCTTTTTCCTGATCCTGTGTTTCAAGAGTTCTTTCCCTTGGAGAACTTTCCATTTCATCACAGGAATGTTTGCTGTGCAAATTTGGATCAACCGAAATGGCTTTTTTTGTTTTTTAAACTGTGTCAGCGATAGTGACAGGCGATGATTAAGGGTCAACTTCTGAGTCAGAAAATGATTTGTTCATGAAGACCACCAGAACCCAGTATAGCGGCTCCACCTTCCTCCCCAAAACCGTCAGGGACTGGAACCCATTACCCTTGGAAGTGGTGGAGGCCCCCACCCTTGACGCTTTTGTGTCAAGGGTATCAAACTGAACAATTACCTACAGTATCCCCCCCCCCCCCCACATTTTTTTTTCTTTTCTCCATCTCTCCAGACCAGTACAACAGTGAACACCCCAGTTACAGGCGCCAGCATAATCGACACGTTGATTGTGGGCCCTTAAACAAAAGAAGAAGAAGAAGAAGAAGAAGAAGACCAAAACATGCCTAGTCATAGTGATTCTACACTTGGCCTTGATTTGTTGTTTTCTTTCCAGAAGTGTTTTTTTCTACATGTTATCTCTCTCTTCTGAAGATGGCTGCCATGCTGTTGTTCAGGTAAATGATATTTTCCCCAAGCCACCAACATGTACTAATAACTTCTACGGTGGTTGTCAAATAACCAGCCTAGTTTGTAGCAGGCTGGCACAGACACACTGGAGTTGTTACGCATCAAAGTTTCCAGTTTACCATGCCTTCTTCACAGCAGTTCCAGGCCCAGCAACAGAATTCAGAGCGGTAGCCGTCAGTTCAGAAAGGGCTGAGGATGCAAAGCATGCAGTCACAGCAACCACAGGACAGGATGGCAGTGGTGCAGCACTTGTTCTAATGCCACACTGCTTTTACATGAAAATGCCCTGTACACCTGCAGCACCTCACTGTTTTCTTTGCCTCACATCACCTTCCCCTTTGGCTGTTTCCTTGGAGCCTTTTTCCGTCCTAGCCTCAGCCTCCGCCTCTGTCCTGGCTTCACCCGCACTTTCCAGCCCCTGCGTCTCCTTGGAGCGCCAGAAAAAACGCTTCAGCTTGGCCAGCAAACCCTTCTTCTTGGTGGGGTCCAGCAGCACGAAGCGCCGCGTGGTGAGGTTGTGGATGGAGCCAAACGCGATGGCCAGCACGGTGCAGGCCAGACAGATGACGTTGTATGGCATGCTGAAGTCTGGTGTCGGCAAAGACACCAGAAGGGACTCTGTGTACAGTCGCAGGAAATGGGTCGATGACTCATCAGACAGCCTGCGGGGGAAAAGAAAAGGTCTGTGTACAGTTGTACGAAATGGGGTGATGACTCTTCAAACAACTGGGGGGGGGGGGGGGGGGGGGGGGGGCGAAGGGGGGAAGAAAACATAGGTACTGACAGAACTCGCAGTCCTTCAAAAAATCCACACCCCATGCAACCTACCCCCTCTTTTTCATCTCTGCCATAGCCAGTTACATCACAGCCCCTGTCAATTTTCCACCAAAATATTGACCTAACTGTGGCAGAGATGTAAGGAAAGGTAGGTGAGTAGTTGATGTTTGGAGTGTGTCATAAGTCATGATGTCTCCATGGTTAGTGCTAACAACTTCATGCAGTGCAACCCCTCTTTCACGAACACCACAGATAATCCACGCAGGTTAAACAATACAGTGATCTTGAAAAGAGGGGGACTGGGGGCAGGGAACAGACTTAATTCCATGCAAACTTCAAAGTTCCTAAACTGCACTCCTGAAAGCAGAGGTGGTCTCTCCTTTCGGTGGCCTTTTAGATGAGGCTCTGCTGTAAATTGTCAGCTGGAAAAGGAGAAGGGGTGGGCATCAGAGACAGCAGCAGTACCAGGAACAAGCAGGTAATAATCTTGTCCTAAAAAACTAACAATAACAAAACAACGCTGGGGACAAATTATCTCCCCCCATGCCCCCCCCCCCCCGAAAAAATGAAAAAAAAAATGAAAAGAAAGGTGTGGGGGTGGGGAGGGGGGGGGAGAGAAACTGAGAGACAGAGAGAAAGACAGAGGCAGCAAGAGATAGAGAGACAGAGGCACACAGAGAGACAGACAAGAGAGAGAGAGAAACACACACACACATATACACGGACAGACAGAGGCAGAGACTTGAGCCTTAGCTGCCCGGATCACTGAGGGTTCTGGGCTGCCAATCACCTAAACAACTCCATCCAATGAAAATATCCAATAATATTCTGCCTGAAAAGCCTCGAGAGAAGCCAGTACAAGAAGCCAAGCTAAAACACAGCAACACAGCAAAAGCCTTTGCAGCTTCTGAACAAAACCTTTAAAATAAATAGGGGTGCCCATTTGCCGATGACAAGAAATATCTGCCGCAATCCAATGAGACGTGACACATTCACCCGAACACTGCAAACAGACTCAAATCACCGCGCACTCCAACAGTCAACACGGTACAAAGTTACAGGTCAAAAGCTTGCGTGACCATAGTGATGGAAGGTTTGGCTGTCAACGCTGACCCCTCTGTTGCAGCAGCTGACAGTTTACAAAGAAGAGATGAGGACAAGGGAGTAACACTCACCTCTGCTGCAGCGTGGATGTGTTGTGCGCTGGCACTATAAGCTTTCCGTCAGAGGGCAACAGGAAGGAGATCACTGCAGAGTTGATGTAAAATCCGTGATTGGCATCTGGTGGATACTCGGTCCATTTTAGGAAGGCTCGCTCAAACTGCAGGCTGACCTTGGTCACTGACCTCGGAGCCAGTGTGAAGGACAGCTCAAGATGGTACGATCGCTCACGGTCCCGTCCAGGAATGTAATGCACCTTGTCTGTGAAACAGAATGCAAAGTCAAAGCAGCACACATATGTATCCATTTGACCAGATTTTATGCTGATTAAGCAAACCAGCAGCAGCGCAAACCTGTCAACCTGCTAAAGTCAACCACGTGAACATTAAAGACAACCCCATCAAAACTAAAGTCAATCACATGAACATTGAAGTCAACCCCATCAAAACTGAAGTCAACCACATGAATAGCCAAATGCATAATTCTTCCAGCTGCTGCTGGTCATGCAGAAGCCACAAAATTGTTTTGGAAATTAATTTTGGCAGATTAGCACTTAAATGAAAAAGTGGAAACAAGAATATCTTACTGCATCCCCCCCCCCCCCCCCAAACACACACAAAATAAACACACACACATGCACACACACAAATGCACGAGCGAGCTCACGCAGACACACACAACTGTGATAACAAATGATATCACTTACAAGGCACTTTGACACCCTTGCTCTCAATGCTGATGGACCTGAAGAAGACGCGGGTGAACCAGGGGAGACTATCCATGTAGAGGATGGGCAGGGGGGTGTCCAGTGTGCTGTAGATCAGACAGCTCACTCCCCCCTTCTCCAGCCCGTAGCCTGCAAATGTCGACCAAAGGGCCACAGTCTACAGACAACACTGGCTGAACTTAACGTTAACGTCGGCACATTATCCAACACTGACGCATGCTTACCTGAGTTTCAGCACAAACCATCAGATATAAAACCGCACAAAACGTAGAAAAATTTTAATGAACCGTTTCAGTGAATAGCTGTATAGTTTAGATTACAGGGTGGAATAGATCAATCCTTCCTTTACCCAGTTTTTGTTTGCATTGTGAGATGGTGTTTCATGGGGGTTGGGCAAATGCACACTTTTGATTGAAGTGACTGACGTACATAGAATGTAAAACATTTAGAAGCCATGTCACTTGATGAAATATCATCAATTTCACTGAGTGATGTACATAGAATGTAAAACATTCAGAAGCCATGTCACTTGATGAAATATTATCAGTTTTACTGATTGAGTGATGTACATAGAATGTAAAACATTCAGAAGTCATATCGCTTGATGAAATATAATTGATTTTACTGATTGAGTGATGTACATAGCATGTAAAACATTGAAAATCCATGTCACTTGATGAAATATTATCCGTTTTACTGATTGAGTGATGTACATAGAATGTAAAACATTCAGAAGTCATATCACTTGATGAAATATCATTGATTTTACTGACTGAATGATGTACATAGCATGTAAAACATTCAGAAGTCATATCACTTGATGAAATATCATCGATTTTACTGAATGAGTGATGTACACAGAATGTAAAACATTCAGAAGTCATATCACTTGATGAAATATCATCAATTTTATTGACTGAATGATGTACATAGAATGTAAAACAATCAGAGGTCATGTCACTTATCAGTTGTACTGATGTCCTTTGGCTCCAGACCACCCACCCCTCAAACCACACTTTGGACATCTGCCATGGTTACTGATCCAAGTCAGTGTTCTGTTGTTTTGCGAGTTGTTTTCATGTTTCCCTTGCATATGCTCCAAAGAAGGTACCACATCACAATCATGCACTTGGAATCTTCCTCTGCCACAAGTTCCTGTTGATTCTGTGTTGTTAACTGCGCATAGTGAGTGGGTGACTGCATGTGGGTGACTGCGTGTGGGTGACTGTGTGTGAGTCTATGCACTTGTCCCTCAGGGCAAGATTTTGCTACTGTCTCACACCTATTTGGCAGCGCCATTTTGACCTGACGCAACGATCCAACTACAGATGACAATTCTGTCCTGCTGCTGTTGTTGTGCACCACAGTGAAAAACAAGAGTCATTCCTACCAGTGATGTATCTGTGCGCATACACGGGCGGAGAGATGGCGCCACCATACTCCATCCTGGCGCTGTAGGTGGCGGCGATGTTGAGGGTTCTCCTGGCGGCCACCTGTTCAGCCACATGGTAAACAGCCAACTTGCTAACCGTTCCGCTCCCCGGCTTGGTCCGCTCCTCACTGGGGGCTGGGGCCAGAGTGAAACGCACTTCATCCTGCACAGAAAAAAACTACACCATTAGGGAAGCAGGGGAGGGGTGGGGACACAAACGTCCTTCTGATGAGACTATGAACCCATGTCCCCCATGTGTGTACGCATGCAATAACATCACATAGGCACGTTGAAGATACTGTAGTCCATGTTGGAGTTTGGTGGATTATGGAACAAGTAAACTGGCACTAAACACTGGTGCTGTAACCCTGTAAACTGGCACTAAACACAGGTGCTGTAACCCTGTAAACTGGCACTAGACATGGGTGCTGTAACCCTGTAAACTGGCACTAGACATGGGTGCTGTAACCCTGTAAACTGGCACTAAACACAGGTGCTGTAACCCTGTAAACTGGCACTAAACACTGGTGCTGTAACCTTGTAAACTGGCACTAAACACTGGTGTAACCCTGTGAATTGGCACTAGACATGGGTGCTGTAACCCTGTAAACTGGCACTAAACACTGGTGCTGTAACCTTGTAAACTGGCACTAAACACTGGTGCTGTAACCCTGTAAACTGGCACTAAACACTGGTGCAACCCTGTAAACTGGCACTAAACATTGGTGCAACCCTGTAAACTGGCACTAGACATGGGTGCTGTAACCCGGTAAACTGGCACTAAACACTGGTGCTGTAACCCGGTACACTGGCACTAAACACTGGTGCTGTAACACTAGTCGAGGCAGGAGCAAAACTGACCAGATTGGTTGAGGTGTCCACAACAATCTGACTGCTGGAGGCCAGGGGGCAGTGGGAGGTCAGAGGCTGACCAAACACCTTGCGCACTGACCAGTCTGCACACAACCAAGCCACAACAGTTCGGACGTAAGTAAAGCAACCAAAGCAGTTCACACACCCATACAAGAAAACGATGCTCTAAACCCAACAGACGGTTCTGAACTGTCAACCACCCTAGCATTTTCAGCCTGAAAGCTAAAGAGACGGCAGCAGAGCGGAATACCGGCGGATTCTAAACAAAACTTCAAAGTACGAGGCACTTAATCTCTGCTTGTGATCTTTGAGACAAAAAAGCCCTTTGTGTCTGGAATCACACTCAAATCATGGTGCATTCTGCCAGTCAACTAAACAACAAGGCTGTCAGACTGAAAGCTTGGTGGACTGTAGTTATGACAGGTGGTGCTTACAGCTCAGTGCAGAACTCCCTACTCACCGAACTTGCGCTTTGGCCGATTCCGGGCTGCAACCAGAACTACAGAGAGGAAGTGTAAAAACTAGGACTGCACTCACTTTGGTGGTCATCACTGGTGAGCGCTACATCCACTACAAGAAAGAGGGCCTGTAAAGACTGGGATTGTACTCACTATGGTATCCCTCACTGGTGAGCACTGTGTCTGCCACAAGAGAGAGGGACTGTACAAAGTGGGATTGTGCTCACTTTGGTATTCATCACTGGTGAGTGCTGCGTTCACAAGAGAGAGGGATTGTACAAAGTGGGATTGTGCTCACTTTGGTATTTATCACTGGTGAGCGCTGCGTTCACAAGAGAGAAGGACTGTAAAGACTGGGACTGTACTCACTCTGGTATCCATCACTGGTGAGTGCTGCGTCCACCACAAGGGTCAGGGACTGTACCAACTCCACTGCCTCAGAACTGCAACTGCTGTCCTGTTGGACACACAAAGATGTTTTCTTTTTCTTTTCTTTTTCAAGTCCACTAATCCTCTCATGCACAAACCCCTTCTCTTTTCATTTTTGTTTTTCCCACAGGTCAAAGCAGAGACTTTAGCATACAGCACCACACCACTGCAGTTTTACCTGCGGCATCCCAGGCAGGCAGCTGCAAGCCGTATTCAACAGTGCCCAGTGCAGCTGCAACATTCGGAGAATGTGCTGTCTTTTGTGGCTGCTTCACAATTAGTAGACCATAACTTAAAACTGTGTGTTGATTTTCATCTTCCTCTCTTTTCGGTTTGCTTATTAATTTTGTGCAAGCACAGAATGAGGCTCACAGACTTTACCGTGTTCTACTGTGATATTTTGTTGTTGATACATGCTGCATGTGAGCACAATGTCATCTAAATAAAAGTTATGACGTTCAGAAAGCTGTCGTCCATGGGTGATCTTTTTCAAATAAGTGCTGCAAGTAAGCACAGTGTCTAAGTACTGGTATTCAAAAAAGCTGCAGTCCAATCTCCTCGGAAATTACTTGCAGCTGAATTACCCGATGCAGTGGAAGCACAAAAGGACCCTGCCCAAGTTTCTACTGACAGATACAAGAGACAGCAAATCCAGCTGATTTATGATTCATCGGGGCACGAAAGTACTTCTCCACCGAGTGACCTGCACAGGGGCATTGCCACACTTCTTTCATTCACAGGCAGTGACCTGCACAGGGGCATTGCCACGCTTCTTTCATTCACAGACAGTGACCTGCACAGGGGCATTGCCACACTTCTTTCATTCACAGACAAGTGACCTGCACAGGGGCATTGCCACGCTTCTTTCATTCACAGACAGTGACCTGCACAGGGGCATTGCCACACTTCTTTCATTCACAGACAAGTGACCTGCACAGGGGCATTGCCACGCTTCTTTCATTCACAGACAAGTGACCTGCACAGGGGCATTGCCACACTTCTTTCATTCACAGACAAGTGACCTGCACAGGGGCATTGCCACACTTCTTTCATTCACAGACAATGCAGGGGCTCAGGACCTTGGAGGAAGTGCTGCTCTACTGACCAGCCTTCCTTTAAAGGAACTAGCCTTTGGGAAAACAGGTTTCGGTCAAAACGCAGAACTAGAAGGGATAAAAATAAAAAAGCTGAAATTAAGAGTGTTACTGTGAAATGTCATAGTAATTTTAATGTTTAATTTGGAAAACTAATTTTATGAGTGATGTTCCACCCCCCCCCACCACCCCCCCATTTAATCACTCATTTCATTCAGACAGACAAGACTTACCAGTGTCAGACATTGTGAAAGAGATATCCAAGACTTATCAGACATTGTGACTTATCAGACACTGTGAAGGAAACACCCAGGACTTATCAGACATTGAACACCCCTTGTGAAGAAACACCCAAGACTTGTTGGATGTTGTGAATGAGACAAAGACTCACAGCACATATAGGCCTGAAGTGGATGGCAAGGGAGTGGTAATCGGCATCATGCAGCTTTTCCGCATTGAACAAAGTGGACAACCCAGCCTGCAACAGATTTATTCATCACAAAGTGGAACCTCTCACAGAAGACCATCCTGACAAAAGACCCCCCGTCTTTTAAGACGACTATTTTTCTGAAACTAGCCCTGGTGAAGAACCATCCCTCTGCATGTCCACTTTTGCTGGATATTTAAGGTGGTCTTACAACTTAATACAAGTGGATGTCTACAACATATAACACATATGCAAGCACACAGTCTACAATTGTCCATATCCCTGATGAAGAACTATCCTTCGGTAAGTCCGCTTTGGGCTTATATTTTTACGGTGGTCTTGAAAGAGGATGTCTACAACATAAAATATATAAATTATAATTGAGCAAATATATTATGCAAACACACACTGACACATTTTACAATATTCCATCTGGAATTAATTAAAAACAAAACAACTCTTCTAGTTCTACAGTATAAGCATGATTAGTATGCATGCAGGTTGCTGATTTGATGACAGGCATTGCACCATTTCAAAGACTTCTACTACTTTCAGAAATTACTCAGTCACCTGTACTTTACTCATTATAACATACCTGTCAACCCATACAGTTTACCAGTACAAACACATTTTTTTCATTATTTTGGGGGGGATATGGCCATACTGGAAAAAGGATACAGGAAAACATAATTTTTATGAGATTTTGTTGTTGTTTTAAACTGAGCGAAAAGATTGAAAAACTGTCAAACGAGCAGCCGATGAACACCCTCACCAAATTCACACTGGCTAACCTAGTGTAATATGCTAAGAAATCTCATCAGAAGTGAGATTCGAAGTTGTGCATGCATATTTAGCACAACACTGCTTCTTCCTTCCACTGCCACATGCGCCGATTGGAATTCAAAATGCTGCTGGTACCAGCGAAAAAACAAAAGACCCAGCCTGCATAACATAAATACAGGTTCACAAACTCTGGACTAAGGTTTACTCCCAACAGGGGTTGACAGCTATGTTATAAAGCTTAACCCACATGGCCCCAGACCACCCGTCACTGCCCGCTCTTTCGCCTTACTGCGCAACCCCAGACTGTCCAGTAGTGGCCAGCTAGTAGACGATCCATACTAGCATCTCGGCTTATGCAAATAGGAACAGGATTCTCGCGAGACGTGTAGCCTTGTTTCCGCTATTGTTTACTATTTCCGGTGATGTCCTTTGTTCGAAGTTTGGTGGAGTATGAGAGATGCTGTGAATTTTCAAAATTGCGAGACGGACACACGACAGATGCACAAAAATAAACAAAAGCCCTACTGTTAGCAGTGGTGTCGGAGCTTCATCCTTTGAGATTTGAACTGCAAATCTGGCTCAGTGGCTTACCATAGGCACCCTAACAAACTCAAGAAGCTTCATCTTTTGAGATTCAAACTGGAAATTTTGCAAAGTTGGTTACCATGTAGGTACCCCAAAACCCGACATTCAGATGTGGACATTTCTGACTTGGGAATAAAAAAAATTGATGCTTTTATTTTCGAGTGAAAAAAATCAAAACCTGTTGGATATGCAAGAACACTGTATTTGCAAACTGGGAAAAATACGAAGTGAGCTGAAACTTTTGTTTGGTGTTTATTATTGATTTTTAAAGTTGTATATCAGGATCATTTGACAGTTACTTCCCTTTGTGTGGGATTATGTAGCAAAAGGGCAGCGGCTGGTCTGGGGCCAAGGGGGTTAAATGAGCCAGCCGTACTGATCTATTTGTCAAAAACAAAATTTCCACTCACCTTGGAGTCACAAGGTAGGAGTTTCTTCCAAGGGGTCAGGTTTTCTGTGCAGACAATTTCACGAGGCAGAGCACCATAGCGGACAAATTTAGAAAACGTGGCATAACCGCTTAGAGTTATGCCCCTTGGTCTGAAGCTCCAGCGGGGTGCTACAGTGGCTTTTGCATCCAGGAAATTGAGAGATGAGCAGAAAAGACCTGACAATGTGTTGACCAACTCCTTCCAGGTTTTATCCACACTGAAAATGAAGTGACAAAAAAGAGAGAAGTAAGATCAGACTTATGAAACTGTGAAAGTTCTGCGCTGTGAAGGTAACCCACAATAAGCATTTTAAGTGATCTGAGCTTTTATAGTTGAAATACTGAAACAGTTCAAGCAACTAGTCACTGAAACAGTGAAAGCACATATTTATAGAAATATGTTGTCCAGTGAATAAAACAAAAGAAAACCCCTTGAGTCATCCTCGTATTATCCTACTCCTAGTCCTAGCATGATTATTTCAATTACCATCAATCTGACTCATATTCAGCTTTATCAGAGCAGGTACAAATGACATACAAAACTAAAACATAACATATTTATAAACAACTCATATCCTACGAAAGAGACAAAAAATCAAGAACATACTCTGTGACTGTGGGTTTAAACCAGACCCACAGCTGTGCCCCTGATGGTGCATCTTCAACAGGATATCCCCAGGACTGGTGGCGCCACTTGCCCTGTGTCTGTGTCAAGTGGAGTTCCTGAACATGATATGCTGCCAGCACGTCGCCAAGAGATTTGGGGAACAGTCGGAAGTGTTGAACTGATGATAAACAAAAGTGAGGAATGTTTGATGCACTAATTTCTTTTTTGTTTTGATTTATCACTTATCAGATTATTTGTGCTTCATTAATCATAGATAAAAAGAAGAAAGATTGGGGCAAGACGACAGTGTTCATTGTTTGTAAAGAAAACTTTCCTGAGTTGAAATTATGCTGTCAATGCCGGCACAACTACAAGGAAAATGGTATTACAATTAGAAACCCCAGAGTTCACACAAATACTAAAATTAAGTGCACACACACACACACACACACACACACACACACACACACACACACACACACACACACAATTTACACAAACTCCAAAACCACGTGCAATTCTGGTGCAGCTGTGCATCGCTGAATACAATTCTGAGAGGGACCTTCCAAACCCCATGGTGTCTGTCTAGCAGCTTCATAATCAGATGCAAAACATCTCATTTTGACAATAAATAAACAGATGAAGTAATCATTCTTTCACTCCTGTCTGACTGGCTCTTCAGTACTTGCTGTGCTACAATGGTCAAAGTTTACCCAGTCACATTTTGGTGGCAGAGAATGCTGGCATTGCAGTGGAAAGACCTCTATACAAATTTCTGTCTTTCTTTGTGGTCATGGGAGCTAACATTTTAATTGAATTGGAACTTGTTTTCACCAAGTTAATAAAAAGATCAGTAATATTTCATTTATTAATAATATGAATGACTGAACAAGTCTAATTTCAAATTAGCCAGGTTACAGTATGAAAAAGCCCCTCTCTTTTGCAGTTTTGGCTTGGAATGGATAACATTATTACTATCAGTGGGCCCAAAATATAACATTATTAGTTAATTACATGTCCTTGTTTGTCTCATGGTCAACAACTGCCACCAGCCTCTGGAATGCCATTATACTTCCTAAAGGCCTTCTCCCCTGACTTGCCTGATGGAGGTGATACCCCTTAAGCCTGTTCTTAATTGGGAGAACATTTGTTTGTGGACACAGTTGGGAGTATTCAGCAAATGTGGCTGGTTCTTAATTGGGTGAACTTTTGCTTTGCAAATACAGTTTGGAGTATTCATCCAACTGTGACGAAGCTATATTTGTGGTCCAAAAAGCTTCACTCAGCATGTTCTGGGAACATTTGCCCTATTTGACGAACAATGCCTCTGATTGGCTGAGAGCAGAGCTCTCCTGTGGATAAGGAAGAAATAAAAATAAAAATGGATGATGGTGTCACTAGGTTCTTCACTCGCTTCAGAGGGAATTGTTTTAGTTGTTGACTTGTGGGAGGTGTAGCCTTGTCTCTGGGACCCAGAATGAGATAGTAGTTAGTTGAACTACCCTGTGAGGGATGACTAAAGTATATTAACTTGACTTGACCTTAGCCTACATTTTTGATCATGCTGTCTGCTACGCATCTGCCGTAAGTTTGGGCTGAAGCTTGTATCTGTTTACAAGCCAGTTAAGAACAAAGTAAATTTCATCGAACTGTCTGAACCATGTTTGGCGAACTAAAAGTTCAATTAAGAAACAAATCATAGTTCGTCGAACTGTCCGAAGTGTGTTTGGCGAACAAACATTAAGAATGGGCTTTAGAATGTTATGTTAAGAGCTGGTAAACCCTTGCCCCCAGTAACCAGCCTAATCCCCCCCCCCCCCTCACCCACCCTCCATGGTGAACCTTTTGCCGAAATGTTGGACTTTCCACAGAAAATCAAAGAAAAAAATAAGAAAAATAAAAAAAGGGAGAAGATTTGACTCATTTGAGGCAACAAATCCAGAGATTTATAATCTTCCAACAAATAAACCACAGGGGTTTGATACGGTTTCAAAATCAAGAGTACGATTCTATGACAGTATATCAAAACACCTACTATCAGTATCATTATTATTGTTTTTGGCCGTTTTTTATCGGCTGAAAAACAGTTTGAGGATGTTCATTTCCAGTTATATTTCCTCCTTTAAGAAAAAAGAACGTGTTGTAAACGCAGGAGAGAATGAGTCTACTGGACGCAGCACCGTAATCTACAGAATACAATGTAGAGTCCGTTGCTCGATGATGGTTTTCTCTATATTATTATGAAAAGCGAAAGCGAAATAAAACACAGTGGTACTGGTAAACATGCAGTTTGGGTTATCATCTTACAGTTATCAGCTTCTTGCACAGAAACATTCCATTTAGTGGTGAATTGGAAATAAAACGACACATGGCCACTTTGCAAAGGCTTAATATACAGTTCTTCAAAAAATTCGTCATTCTTTGAAGCTTCTAAACTGAAAGCACAGCAACAAAACACCAAAAATAGCTGCCAGAAAAGTGACCGGCCACTGTAGTTCGCCATGTTGACATTCGGCACTAGCAGACGCTTTATAGTTCCGCACCGAATAATCAACAATTACAAATAATATCTTGTTTATTTTTGATATAGTTCTGACTGAAAATTTGTTTTTTTAATTTATCTTAACGACGTCATTATTTTCGCTTAATTTATTCTGCTTTATTTGTGATTTCTGAACAAAGCGTCGAAAACCCATCCCTCATCAAACACATGGGTCTTGTTGACATGTTTAAAACGATATTTATTGGAGTCCGAAGCACGATTGCTGCCTGCAAAAAGGTACAAAAGCGTGCAGTCATTCTGTGTTGATGTTTAGATTGTGCGTTTTGAAATGTTTTCAGCGTAAAGGAGTTAATTCGAGTTTTATTCAGCCACCGTTTGAGGCATGGACGAACTTCTGGACGGATTTTACTTGTCAGAATTCACTTTTTGTTTTTACTGTTTTATTGATAGTTCTGTATTTATAATGCTCTACCACATACCATGATGTTGACGTTAGAGTACTTTTAATACCAATGCATAGGATGCGTGTTTCTTCTTCTTCCATTTGGAGCAGGCACAATCCCAGAAGTGACAATGTAACTAGTCACTAAAACGGCAAAACAAAGTAAAAGGAAGAAGATTCATCATATTTATGATTCTGCTAAGTATTATTGGTATTGTGCGCAATGTGTGTGTGTTTCCATGCCACTGTCCATTAGGCTTCCTCTTGTTAAAAGGTGGATATGAGATACTGAACATGCACATAGATCTTAAAAAGTTAAATACATACATGCTGTGCTCACGAAAATGATGCAGACGCTGGTTTTGAGCGATTCTGCATAAGTATGTGTTGTATCGGAAGCGCTGAGCAAATCCCACACCCTGCTGTAAACTGGAGTCATACCCTGGTCATTTTATTTACCAGTGTGTTGGCCTGCAGTATGCATTCATTTAAAAAGAAAATTAAGCTAAAAAACTACTGATATCACACAGCAGCAGGAAACAACAAAATGTCACCCTTTCAGAAGTAAAAAAAAAAAAAAATCCTGCAAGGTTTCAGCTACCCAGTAACAATATTTGGCTTATTTTGTTTCTTGTGCTTCACCAACTCAACTGTGCAAGTATGCTTTTCAAAATCACCATGCAGGAAGAGAACATCAGACAAACACAAGGCAAAGAAATAAACCATGTTCCCTTTTTGGTGATAACATGTTAACGGGAAGACTTTAATCACCATCAGAATAGCTAGGGTTTCCACAGCCTGAGATCTGAAAAGAATACTGCAGGGAACTTTTCCCCTCAGTTTATTGCCAGGAACAAGCCCATCTTGATTCAAGTTTGGTATAAATGTACATGTTTCTCCTTGTGACCTCATGTGAACTTCTACTAAGTTCTAAACAAAGAAGTTGGTCAGCCAAGTTCTACTTTTACTAGTTCTAGGTCTAGACATTTTTTTACAAGTTAGTCACGTACAGAGAAAAAGAAGAAGACCTGAATATATGACTGTGAGTGTGACATTATTTTTTTTTCTGTTCATTTCTGTCATTGTTTATCTCTCAGGACATTGCTTGAAGTTGAAACAATATTTTCACTAAAAATGTGTGCATGTTTCATATTGTTTGGTTAAAAGAAACTTCTTTTTTTTTTCTTTCTTTTTTTAACCTTTGTGTGTTTTCATCTCCTTTCTTTCAGATCTGAACCAAGGATGGTTTCCAGAAGGAGCACGCAGTCTGTGACACAGAGGAGCACACGGCAGTCTGAACTTCACATGACTCGCCGTCCTCGCCGTCTGGTGGCACCAAAGACAGTGGTAGTACATGGCTAAATGCTTTTAGAGTGATATAAGCCACTGTAGAACTAGAAGCTGCAGCAAATAAGCCATGTAAAGGTGTAGAACTGGAAGTTGAAGTCTGTTCTCTTGTTCAGGAACCTAGCATGATTCAGCAGTGTTCAACTAACTGATAAAACATTGACAGTTTAATTAAAACCAGTGTTGTTACATGCTTCTGTTCTGCTTTTCTGTTTTGATATTTCTTACCCTCACAGAGCTACGCTTCTTTAACCGTTTTATTGTCTTCAGCTCTGCAGTAACTTTTTTGTTTTGTTTTGTTATAACTTATATCCCCAGTAATAAAGTGTGTGTGTGGGGTCGGGGGGTGTGGGGGGGGGGGGGTAATTACTTGTCCATGTGTCTGTCCATATGTTGATCTGTCAGTGTTTTGTTTGGGTGATGTCTTCTGAGCTCTTCTATCATATTTGAACAATTTTTTTTTCCACCTTTTCTCTTTATTTTTCTTAAAACAAAACAAAACAATGTCGGCACAAAATGCAGGGCTGGTCAGGTTACCATAAGCACAGTTCTTTTGCTTTTCCATTTGGCTTTAAATTGTTTAAGAGTATCTTTTCCTTTTTAGTCAACATTGTATTTATTGCTATTGTTTAGCTTTGGGTTGAAGGGTGGTCTGTGTATATAAGGGTGTTACATCTGCAACATGACTCAAGCTATGTATTTATTAAACCATTTAAAAGTGAAATGTATGCTGTCCTTGCTTAAAAAGTTGATCTGTAAAGAAAATCCTCTGTGCAGCATCACTGAAGGTGTTAGCCTGAGTACTGAGAGTAAAGTTTCTTTTTGCCTTGTTAAGGATGAGTACTGAAAGTAAAGTTCTTTTTGCATTGTTAAGGATGATGCGGTTGGGCTGTCACGGAAGGAGGAGAGAGAACTGAAAAAGGCTCTGTACGCTTCCCTGCAAGAGTCGCGTCGACCTCGAACCCCTCTGACAGAGGAGGAGAGCGCAGTCAGCCGGGAAATCCCCAAGCTGAGGAAATCCACCAGGACCATCTTTGCCACCAGTCACTATGGTGTGACGCCAACGGAGAGGAGCAATGTCTCCAGTGCCAGCATGGATGAGAGCAGCCAGGACTCCGTCATGTCTTCTGTTTCCTCCTCACATGAGTCAAAAAAGTAAGGTTTTGTGTGTCAGAGAGAGAGAGAGAAATGGCGAGTGTGTGTGTGTGTGTGTGTGTGTGTGTGTGTGTGTGTGTGTGTGTGTGTGTGTGTGTGTGTGTGTGTGTGTGTGTGTTGTGCCTGCGAACACTTGCACGTGTGTGTGTGTGTGTGTGTGTTGTGCCTGTGAATGCTTGCATGTGTGTGTGTGTGTGTGTGTGTGTGTGTGAGAGAGAGAGAGAGAGAGAGAGAGAGAGAGAGAGAGAGAGAGAGATTTATTACATGTATAAATAATGTTGTATTCCACTTGAGGTTGTATTCTCAGCTTTACAGAAAGAGGATAAAGTGCCATTTTTAATGAAAGCGGTTGTGATTGAAATTGCTTTAGTTTTTAATGTTTATTTCCCCCCCAGACCCCTCAGTTACTGAGCTGCCAGGTTATATATAATTTGCAAAAGCCATGCATTATGACATCTCTGTATTTTTTATGAGTACAGGTGGTACCTGACTGTCCCTATGGTTTTGAAGGCTGTGTGTTTGCAGTCTTTTTCTTCTCAGTGACAGGTGTGTTGTAACAGTTTGGGGATGTCTGCACATGTACATGGGTGATACACATTTTTTTCTCCATTCTGTCGGGGAGTAACCGTCATCACCTCATGTGCAGGAAGGTTCATGCTCAGCGAAAGTTTGCTCAGGGATGCTCATCAACGTCGACACCAAACTCAACGCCAAGCAAAAAGGCTGCCAACTCTCCTCACAGTCTGCTGGACCGGGTGCCCAAGACTGAGGACTTTCTCACCTTTCTCTGCCTCAGAGGTTTGCCAGTGATGTAGTTTTCTCCACTCTCTTGGAGACATTGATTTTTATGTCTACGTATCATGTGTTTATTTTGTTGCTGTCATGGTCACTGTTCCTGAGGCTGGGTGGACTGGATATAAGAAAGGGATGAGAAATGGATGGACTGGACATAAGAAATGGCCATGGAAACGGGTGTGCTGGATGTAAGAAATGGGCTGTGGAAACACGTGTGTTGGACATAAGAAATGGCAGTGTAATTGGTATGCTGGGCATAGGAAATGGCAATGTAAGGGGTGTGTTGAACATAAGAAATGTCCATGGAAAAGGCTGTGCTGGAAATAAGAAATGGCCATGGAAATGGGTGGCTGGAGTTAAGAAATGGCCATGGAAATAGGTGGGCTGGACGTAAGAAATGGCCATGGAAAATGGGTGCACTGAATACAAAACGGGGGAAATGAGGGTGCTGGACATCAGAAATGGCTATGGAAATGGGTGGCTAGATATAAGAAATGGCCAGGGAAATGGATGGACTGGACATAAGAAATGGCCATGGAAATGGGTGGGCTGGACATAAGAAATGGCCACAGAAATGGGTGGGCTGGACACAATAAATGGCCATGGAAATGGGTGGGCTGGACATAAGAAATGGAAATGGGTGGGCTGGACATATGAAATGGCCATGGAAATGGGTTGGCTGGACATAAGAAATGGCCATGGAAATGGGTGGGCTGGACATAAGCCATGGAAATGGGTTGGCTTTACGTAAGCCATGGAAATGGGTGCACTGGACATAAGCCATGGAAATGGGTGGCCTGGACATAAGCCATGGAAATGGGTGGGCTGGACATAAGCCATGGAAATGGGTGGGCTGGACAAGTAGAATCTGACCTCAACTACAGTGTGTTCTGTCTTGAAGACTTGACCATGGAAATGTAGCAGCTGGACAGGTAGAATCTGACCTCAACTACAGTGTGTTCTGTCTTGAAGACTTGACCATGGAAATGTAGCAGCTGGACAGGTAGAATCTGACCTCAACTACAGTGTGTTCTGTCTTGAAGACTTGACCATGGAAATGTAGCAGCTGGACAGGTAGAATCTGACCTCAACTACAGTGTGTTCTGTCTTGAAGACTTGACCATGGAAATGTAGCAGCTGGACAGGTAGAATCTGACCTCAACTACAGTGTGTTCTGTCTTGAAGACTTGACCATGGAAATGTAGCAGCTGGACAGGTAGAATCTGACCTCAACTACAGTGTGTTCTGTCTTGAAGACTTGACCATGGAAATGTAGCAGCTGGACAGGTAGAATCTGACCTCAACTACAGTGTGTTCTGTCTTGAAGACTTGACCATGGAAATGTAGCAGCTGGACAGGTAGAATCTGACTGCCTCAGCTGCAGGTGATATTGTATTTTCCAGTGGTGTGGCCATTTTAAACAAATTTATTGAGTATGACTGGTGCTAGTTTTTTTGTTTTTTTAAATAGACAGTTTCCCTGGAGGTTTTAAGAGTAAGGTAGTTTCCTTGATGTTGGATATTAAGAGTGCATGGACATGTATGTTGATTTTATTTTGGACGTAGTTTAAAAAAAAGATTATAATCGTTTTAATTTGGAGACGCTCTGCCATTATGTAATCCAATAAAAGGACCAAAAGCCAGTGCACCTGTGCCTGACTGAGACCTTGACCTCCACCGGGAAAATAATGTGCCTGTGCACTCAACAGCACTGATATGGCTGTCAAGGACCCTGTGAGGGTCCCCGTGCATATTCTGCCATGATATCCATGAATAATCTGGTATTGTTTCTTTTTTCTCTGGCATTAATCCTGTGTTTTAAATTCTTTGCAGAGCATGTCAAACAGCTCTGAATCTGATATTTTGGTAGGTTTCTGGCACAAGGTGGTTATGGCCTGAAGTTTATGCTGATGGGAGAAATAAAAAGGGAGAGAGAGTGATAGTTATTTTTGGTATACATGTAAACTGTATTTGTCGTTCGTCTGTCTTCATCCAGGGTCCCACCTGCTTTCTGCTAACTGGAGCAAGAGTGATAGTCCTTTTTGGTACACATGTAAATTGTATTTGTCTCCCTTTTTGGTACACATGTAAATTGTATTTGTCTCCCTTCATCCAGGATCCCACTTGCTTCCTGCCAACTTGGACTTTTTCAACTTTGCACGGGATGAGTCACTGGCGGAGGAGGGCAGCAGTCGACCCCGCACACCAGTCACAGCCGAACAGGGTGGGCAGAGTGAGCAGACAAGGGAGAGCACCCCAGAGTCATCCAGTAGTGGCAGTAACATGAATGAAGAGCTCCTGGAAATAACAACTCCTTTTTCTACGGTAGTGTGTTTTTGTGACTCCAAGTGTGTGCATGTTTTTGAAAATGTGTGCTGCTTGTGCATACAATTTGTGCTTGAAAACAAATGTATGTTTTTGTGGTGGCATTAGTCTGGGGGGTTTTAAATATTTTTTTATGTTGTGGTTGTAGTGGTAGTGGCAAAGGATTGGTTCTTAAAATTAAATGAAACTGATGAGTGTAAATATATGTGGGACATCCATACCAAAATGAGAAAGGGTTGGCCATAGACAAGAGTCGTCATATGACACATTCCAGTAATTAAATGTACCTTGCTTGGGCAGTTGTATTTGTGACTTGGTAATCTTGCCAGTACTGCTTTCGCAGTCCTGCTTTGTGTCATCTGCAGTTGTATTTGTGACTTGGTAATCTAGCCAGTACTGCTTTCGCAGTCCTGCTTTGTGTCATCTGCAGTTGTATTTGTGACTTGGTAATCTAGCCAGTACTGCTTTCGCAGTCCTGCTTTGTGTCATCTGCAGTTGTATTTGTGACTTGGTAATCTAGCCAGTGCTGCTTTCGCAGTCCTGCTTTGTGTCATCTGCAGTTGTATTTGTGACTTGGTAATCTAGCCAGTACTGCTTTCGCAGTCCTGCTTTGTGTCATCTGCAGTTGTATTTGTGACTTGGTAATCTAGCCAGCACTGCTTTCGCAGTCCTGCTTTGTGTCATCTGCAGTTGTATTTGTGACTTGGTAATCTAGCCAGCACTGTTTTCGCAGTCCTGCTTTGTGTCATCTGCAGTTCTAATGCAGCCAGTGCTATTGACACAGATGTCTTGTGTGTCCTCCCACAGCCCTCCAGACTGCTTCTAGCCAACAGGAAGGCGGCCAGAGCCAGCGCGGGGACCCCTGAGACTGCCCGTGGCATCATCAGCCTCCGCCAGGGTCTGACCCGCAAGGTAGTGCGCCCTGGTGCCACCCCTCCTTCCCAGCGTAGCAAGAAATACCTCTGCACTCCAGAAAAGACCCCCTCACCTTTGGGGTCCAGGCATACGCTTGGGGATTTCACGCCGGCTAAAAAATCGGCCTCCATGAAATGCTTACCTGCCAGCTTCTTACGATTCTCTCCAGCAGGGAGGCTTGCGCTTGAGCGAAACGGCAACTTACCTGGCCTAACCCCTTACAAAACCCCTGCCACGCCCTCCCCGCTGCGCAGCAGTAAGGTCAGGGGTGAAAGCAGGCGGGGCCCTGAGCATCGTCAGGTACAGTAGCTGTGTAGTGCGTGGCAGCGCTGATGAAACTCTGGTGCCTGTCCTAACTGTGCCGTTGCTGTGGTGTGTATATATATAATCTATTTGAGTGGATGCCTGACTGAACCTCTGCTTTGTTCTATCCACAGGCGCTAGGAATGAATGAAATACAGTGGAACCTCTCGATGATTAGGATAATAATGGTAAACTTTTACAGCTCCTGTTCTGTGGCCCTATGCCCTTTACAGTCAAATCAAATCCATATAGGCCAGGTATACATTTATACATATAAATTATTTGAAACACTCAAACATATGCATACATGCACACAGTGTTGAGGGAGGGGTGGAGAAGTAGATGAGCTAAAAGAACAAGTCATTATTACAACCACAGAAAAAGAAGAAGAAAAGGGACAAAGGTGAGACGGAATTTCAGCGGTTAGTTGCGAGAGGAAAGATGGGTTTTGAGATCAGTTTTGAAAGAAGAAAGGTGTTGCACAGTGTCTGACAGAGTAAGGCAGTTCATTCCCAGACTTGGGGGCCCAGAACAGGAGAAAGTGCGGAAAGCACACCAGAATCATGCTCAGGACAAACTCTTTTGAGGATGGAGTGTTAATCAAAACTGGCTCATTTTCCTACTAGAACATTTTTATTTTGCAGAAATAAATCATACTCGCGATTGACAGGTTGCCCCAACTGGGCAAAAGTCTTGGCGCTGACTTTTTTTTGCAAAGACTGCTAAGGTGAGATCCTTTCAAACGTTGCCTAAGTGTAACCTCTACACTTTACACTGTCATTCCAGTTTCACTTACATTGATGAAATTTCAAGGTCCCAGCTGCATTGGTTAGACAGACTGGAGACAGTTTTTTTTTTTTAGAGAAGTTCTTATCCAGTTGACTTCAAACCATGTAGGATACTTGCATCCACATAATACTTGTAATTAACTTTATGCCAGCCTTTATAAAACCGCTAACATCTTGGATGATGCCTATGAACATTTCTTTTCAATCTCTGCGTGATGATGAGCTTCATATTGAGCTTTGTTCAGT
>OY757546.1:828287-839287 GCA_963584105.1 Alviniconcha strummeri | reverse complement strand
TACAGTTGAAGCATCTCGGTTTCATTGAAGCGTCTCAATTTCTAGCGCCTGTGTCAGTACTACCGGTGAATTGTTATTTTGCTTACACTTACACTGTTGTGTAGCTGGAATGCTTTCATTGACCCATGCCACAGTGAAACCTGTTCACAGTCGTTGTCCTTGGGACTGATTATTTCAAGATTGTCGCATTGAATTGTTAACAAGATCTATTTGGGTGAATAGTTGGAGAAGAGGAGAGACAGGATTGATGGTGGGGGGGGGGGGGAGGGGGGGATGAAGGTGATTTAGCAATGATAGATAATAACACAGAGGTTAGATAATAACACAGAGGTATACAGAGATAAGAGACTTACAGCAGGTTTGACTGTTCAGCCCATGTAGCCTGACCTACTGTCTGCTTGGTTTAGCTGGGGTCCTTTTCCTTTCATGATTCATAGAGGAATTGAGAATGAACTTGGTGTTCTCCATATTTTGCCTACAAGAGAAATCTGATCACAGATTTGCTTTGACTCATGGTGATCAGTTGCACCAGATTGTTTGGAATGAAAATATGCACAGTGTGAGACATTCATGACATCACTTGATGCATGGAAGGAAACTGACTTTTCTGTTGTTTTGTTTTGTTGTCGTCATGTATTTCTTCTGTGATATGAATCTGATCTCATTACCGCATTTTGGTGTCAGTCATAACATTCCCTGATTGTTTTTGTCTGAATCTGGTATAGTACCCCCCCCCCCTCCCCTTTCCCATGCAGTTCTTTTTGTTTTCAGGGTTTGAAATTACTCTTAAAAATATATTTTTTGCCTCATCTTCATGATAATGAGCATGAATATTGTTTTGTTTTCCTTTAAAAAACCCTCTTAAGACAAAAAATAAATAGACTCTGCAATTTGACTGTGATGCTTGTCTCACAAGCAAGACATTTTCATTGAATTCTCATAGAACTTGATCCCCATCCCTCAACACCTGTCCCCTCCCCCTCCCTTCCCCCCTCCTTCCGAGGAAATTGACAAGGGTTATACCAGCATAACTGCACAGTAACCTTTTTTGTTGAATGTCAGTCTGAGAATGTTTATCTAATCTGTTGATATGTCGAAAAACAATAATAGATGCAGTGCTGTTAAGTTGCGTAATTTCATGCCCTGTTTAGTGCCATTTGTATGTATGTTATATGTTGTGGCTTTATTCCGTGCGCTTGGTGTGGCAGAACCATTGGCTGTTTATTGGCTTTGTGGTGTAATAAATGTTGTCCTTGTACGCCATTTGCTGTTTTGTTTGCTTCCTTCGCACGCTTCTGTGTTCACCTGCTTTTGCGTTCATGGCCTTCTTGGTGATGTTGGTTTGCTGTGAAAGCTTCAAGATGGTGCTGTTGCTTGGCTTGGCTTCATCAAGGTGGCATTAAGTAAACTGTGTGGGTTTACCTCTTGGCATGCTGAGATGGAACCAATAAAAAATAGCATGCAGACAAAACTGCTTTCTTGCACACTCATTTTCTCCTCCCGCCATCCCCCCCCCCACACACACACACTTTTCTCTTCACACAAGCAGCGTGCCTACACACAGACATACACCCTGTCCCCCTCCAACTTGTACCATGTACACAGATACGCCTCTTCCTGCCCCACGTTCCTCCTGCCATGCACACAGCATGCATTCAAACTCACACAGATGTGTACACTTGCCCATTACACACAGACCAACCACCATTACTTTTGTTTGTGTAACATGACAAACAGTGAATGAAGTTTGCTGTTGCACAGTTATTTCTACTTTTAATCCTGTAATTAGACACTAACATTATTTGATAAAAACACCACAGTTGGGTCACAGTGCGACCAATTTTTGGTTGTTTGGCTTGAAACTAATGGGTTAAAGTTTTACAGTGTGATTGTTTTATAATTGCTGGGCTTTTTTTCACATTGCGTTTGTTTCGCTCAAAGTTGGATGACTTCTAAAGTACGTAACTGACATTCTGATTGGTTTTGGGCATGTCTTCACCTGAACTGTCCAATAAGAGCCTTTAATTCTTAGCCACATTCGCAGTCTTCATCAGCAAACACTTTGTCAAGAACTTGGTTGGTGGAGTACTGCGCTCATTTGTATCACTGTATAAAATCAGACTGAAAAAAATAAAGAGTTTTATTCAAACTGTGATGTGAAAACAATGCGGCATGTACAAGAAGGAAGTAAAGGCACCAGCGTCCCTTTTCTCATTTGTAATGCACAGTTTTGACCAGTGAAACTGGATTTAAAAACAGGGTTTTTGAGTGTCTGAGCGTTGCTCAGGTACACATTGACAGTTTTACTGAGCAATGCCTGTGCACAGGATAGAAAGGGTTAAAGTTTCATTGAACATTGCTTGGGCACAGGATCAAAGGGGTCAAAGGAACATTTTCACTGATCCTTGTTCAGTCTCCACACAAAAAACCCCATGTCACTGGCAGTTTACCTGTAATTGATGAATAGTATAAAGTCTTCGGGTAAGTCCTTGCAGACCCATTTGAGTCACTGTTCATGACTCATGTCCCTCGATGGTGAAAGAGGACTGGGATAAAATGGAGTGGAATGAACTGGGAAGGCAGAAATGAGAAAGGTACAATTTCTGGCACTTTGTGGAGCACAAAGCTATATTCTGATCTACTGAGGGTGCAAAAGGGGGACGCTTTCCTAGATCTGGGTTCTTGGCGGTGGGAATTCCGCATCTGTAAATACAGCAGGGCGCACCATGAGTATGATCTGGGTTTTCTCCCTTGGCACTGTATTGGGGAAACAGCCTGTATTTGATTGCAGATGTTGAAAATTTGTCCGAGCCTTTTTCGGTTGTTGACTGAAGCTGTCACATGGTGTGGAGATACTCAACTTGTCCTCTGTGTTGGCATTGCTGTTGACACCATCTTGCTTATCACGCTTTCAGTTTTCCACATCCTCTTTTGAGCACCAGAACAACGCTGACGTAGAGTTCGCTGAGCGCAAGAGCAACAGAGTTGCCAGCGAGCGGTCAGAGCAGACCTCCAAGAAACCTGAACGCTTCGCCTGTAATCTGTCTTGGAAGCCACAAACCATTGCCAGTGAACAGTCTGGGCAGACTTGTACAAAACCTGAAAGCACCAGCAGCAACCAGACAGAGCCAGTGGGTGAACAAGGAGCAAGATGTATCCACAGCCCAAGTGAAGAGATTTCTGGACTAAGATCTGATAAGGTTTGCCATAAACTACACTTGAGGATTGGGAACAGCAGGCAGCCTACTGCTGGTCATTTTCAACCCTGCCTACACAACAGCTCTGGCAGTGATTCTTGGAGTCATGCAGCTACAAGGCGTTCTCTCCAAAGCCCTAAGAAAGCAGGCAGTGACAGTGTGAGAGATGCTGGTGAAATGCAACTAGAATTCTGTGCAAAGTCCAGCTGTACGCCGAGTTCCAGCGTTTCTGGGATCACCCCAAATCCTGACAAGGAGCGTGAAGTGGGAGATGCTGCAGATGGAAGTGTGCTGAGAACGAGCAGCTCAGTCCGCAGCAGCAGCAATGAGCTGCTCCAGGTGATGCGTCCATGTCCACGGGTGTCTCTGTGTCACTTAGCAAGACTTGTGTGCGACTCCGCGCTCTGTGATGGAAGGACTGTGTCAGCCAGGGAAGTTCTTGCAAGCTGCCTCTGTCAGTTTGTGTGCGACTCCGCGCTCTGTGATGGAAGGACTGTGTCAGCCAGGGAAGTTCTTGCAAGCTGCCGCTGTCAGTTTGTGTGTCGAACCACATCAGAGGGTCAGAGAGAAGCAGCTGAGTGCAAAATGGAACCTGCAGTCAGAGATGAGGATGCAGTGAGCGACAAGGTGTCAGACGTAAATTTCACGCAGACTGTAACAAAACATGCTGAGGACGATGTCTGCTCAGCGTCATCGCTACGCAGCAAGACTCACCATTTTTCTTCAGCGGAAACTGTCGACATAAACCCTTTGCTGTGTTATTTGTCAGAGTCTCCCTCAGAAGTCCACAAAAGATGTATGAACACCATTTCCTTCCCTGAATGCAAGGACAGGAGTGATATTAACGAGGATGGTAACGATGCCAGTGGCGAGTACTTTGAAGTCTGTGAACCATTAGCTCACCAGTTACCAGCAGATATACCAACCATTCCCACATTAAACAGAAGGAAGAGTACCAGTCATACTAGCCCAAGAAGCATGAAGAGAAAATGCTCTGAAACATCAGCGTATCCTGGACATAGTGATCTGTCTCCTGTAGACTATGGTGGTTTAGTGAAAACAGCCAAGCTTACTGAGCATAAGAAAACTAAGCAAACGTTTCAGTCGCAGTTCCTAATGTTTCTTGCTGGCAGGAGTCAGAATGCTTCAGGAGGAACACCAGATGATGAATGCGAGCTACACACATCATCAGATTTCTCTCTTTCAAACAAAGGAGCAAAGGTCACAGGATCTGGAGACAAATGCAAGCTTTACACATCATCTACTGTCTCTCTTTTGAGCAAAGGATCAAAGGTTACGGGATCTGGAGAAAAATGCAAGCTTTACACATCATCTACTGTCTCTCTTTTGAGCAAAGGATCAAAGGTTACGGGATCTGGAGAAAAATGCAAGCTTTACACATCATCTACTGTCTCTCTTTCCAGCGAACAAGCCAGGGTCACAGGATCTGAAGACGAATGTGAGCTACAGGCATCGTCAACTTTCTGTCTTTCAAGCAAGCAGGCAAAGTCCAGAAGATCTGAAGACCAGCCCACTACAGTGAATGAAGGAAAGACAGAGATCCATGTTTCAACAGAAAACGGAAAGACACATGTGACTTTGCCAGCAAAGCACAGGCTGTCTAGAGTGGCTATGCTACGCTCTTCAAAGTCGGTTCATGTAAACAGGCCAGAGGTATGGCAGAATGCTAAGGCCTGGCAGCATTGTGACCCATTACTGCATTCTGAAGCCTCTGTTTTGAGGAGAGAGTCCTCTCCAAGAACTGAAGCCTCTGTTTTGAGGAGAGAGTCCTCTCCAAGAGCTGAAGCCTCTGTTTTGAGGAGAGAGTTCTCTCCAAGAGCTGAAGCCTCTGTTTTGAAGAGAGGGTCATCTCTAAGAAATGTTGAAAGTATTTTTTCAAGAGTCCATAAATACTCACAACCTTCTGACTTGAAGAGCAGCTGGAGGAATACTGCTTCAACAAGAAACGTTGGGAGAACTCTGAGAGACTTTGAAATCAGTTGGTTCCATGCTCCTAGTCCTAGGCTTGGTAGTGAGCCAGATCTGTCTGTTCCTACTGCCTCTGGTGTGGAGATCTTTTGTTTAGAAGGTACACGTGCAGAGGTTCAAGAAAGGAAAACTGGGAGTGGGTCCAGTGGAACAGGAACATCATCCACAGGAACAGTTGGGCAGGAACAGCATGAGCGTGTCAGGGTGAACACAGGAACACAGAAAGAGAATGAGCATGTCAGAACAAACACAGGAACACGGAAAGAGAATGAGCATGTCAGAACAAACACAGGAACACAGAAAGAGAATGAGCATGCCAGAACAAACACAGGAACACGGAAAGAGAACGAGCATGTCAGAACAAACACAGGAACACAGAAAGAGAACGAGCATGTCAGAACAAACACAGGAACACGGAAAGAGAATGAGCATGTCAGAGCAAACACAGGAACACAGAAACAGAATGAGCCTGTCAGAGTACAGACAGGAATGCAGCAACTAAATGGGCCTGTCAGAGCACACACAGGAACACAGGAACAAAAAGGACCTGTCGGAGCACACACAGGAACACAGGAACAAAAAGGACCCGTCGGAGCACACACAGGAACACAGGAACAAAAAGGACCTGTCAGAGCACACACAGGAACACAGGAACAAAAAGGACCCGTCGGAGCACACACAGGAACACAGGAACAAAAAGGACCTGTCAGAGCACACACAGGAACACAGGAACAAAAAGGACCTGTCAGAGCCAGAGCTTTGTATGTCCCACGTCCCTGCCCACCCCCCTCCTGCTGGAGCAGTGATCTGACATTCTCAGATGGCAGCAGCAGCAGCAGCGGCATTGTTCACATGGAGAGCAGCAGGGTCAGGTTGTGGCGGCCTAGCCAGTGCGGCGTCCCCTCCTCCTCAGTACTCGGCAGCCACTACGTCTGCACTGTCGACCCCTCCTCGCACCACCTCGCTCGCCCACAGGTGGCGCTGGCATGCATGTGTGGCCACTGCTGTTTGGGTGTCGAGGGTACCGCTGCTGGCTGTGCAGAATCTGGGAGAATGGGCCGTGGGACGGTGTGTGATGAGGCAATGCCACCATGGCTGTTGGATGAAAGCAAGTCGTGGCTATCAGATGGAAAGCAGTCACGGCTGTCGGACGAAAGCCAGTCACGGCTGTTGGTTGAAAGCCAGTCACGGCTGTCGGATGAATGCCAGTCACGACTGTTGGTTGAAAGCCAGTCACGGCTGTTGGTTGAAAGCCAGTCACGGCTGTCGGATGAAAGCCAGTCACGACTGTCAGATGAAAGCCGACTGCTTGTGGATGTGGGCTGCATGTCGTTGCTGGTGAAAAGTGTCTCGCAGTCCCCCTCCCTGGAGCCTGCATCAGAAGCAGCGCAGCAGACGTCAGTCGGGGATGGCGACGTGGCCGTTGGTGGTGGGTGTACCAGGACGTACACGGAGACTTTGAGCCAGGGTAGAACCTCGGCTCCTGAGGGTGGGTCAGGGTCAGGGTCAGGTGGGGGTCACAGCACGCCTTGCCTCTACCCTCTCCCTCCAGCCCTCTGCTCTGTCCCTGCTCTCTTGTCTCCCCAAGGTTGGTGGCACATGCTTTGAGGGGGTGGGGGGTGGGTGGGGGTCTTTTCTCTAAGTGGGTCTGCATTTGTGCACAGGTTTTTGTGTTTGTTTTCCATTGTGTGTGTGTGTGTGGGGGGGGGGGGGGGGGGCACACCTATGCGTGTGCATGCATATGTGGGTGTGGGTGTGGCTTAACGCAATCTGAAGTTACTGGGGTGGGGATGGGGAGGGGGGACAGGGGGGAGCTTTATGTTTGCATTTCCAGCAAGTTGAACATGCAGGTAAAAATTAGATCTTGATCCGTTATGCAAGTTGCGTTGCAGTGTTGGTTTACATTGTTTTATCTTAGGACTGTTAGTTATAATAATTCAAACACTTGAAAAAAGAAGAAGTTATTTTTACTATTTACAATGTACCCTGTTTATCATTCAAAAAATATCCAACACGTAACTCACCTGAATAATGGTATGTAGTTATTGTGGATCAAGTTGTCCTTCACGTTTTGTACAGTGTTCATGGTGTACGTGATACCGCTTCAGGAACACAGCTGCATAATGTCAGCATGCTCCACTCTCTTCATCTGTGCACAAGTAGTACCTGCTCGTTCCTTATTTTGGGGTGCTTGGTGTATATCAGTGCTCGTTTGTGTGCTGTCTCTCAGCTTTGCATAGATGTATGTTTTGTAGTTGCACTATTCATAACTGTCCATGTGGATGTTAACCATTTTTGTTGTCTCTTGTGCATTAGAATGAGTAACACGCAGTGTTAATAATTGTCCATAATGATGTTCAGCTATTTTTGTTGCCTCTTCTGCCTCAGAATGACCTCTGTCTCAACACAAAACTGTGTCAGCTTCACTTGCATCAGAAAGCTCTCCAACCCCCCAGCCCCACTTACTTACTAGATATAATACTGATAGATAAAAAGCACAAAACACACACATGCATGCACGCACACACACACACACACACACACACACACACACACACACACACACACACACACACACACACACACACACACACACACACACACACAGACAAAGAGATGATGGATTATACATCAGTTAGTTTTGACTTTTCAGGTTTGCAGAGGTTACACAGTACTGAAGTATCAGAAACTGAGGAAGGAGAAAGAACTGACCGGTTAGGCACCATTTGAGCTAGCATGCTATAAACCTGCACATACAGGACTGGAGTGGAAAAGCAACTTTGACATGTTTGGGAGTGGGGGTGGGAGATTTCTGATTAAGAACTTGTGTACGTGAAAACTGTAGCTAGTCATAGTCTCATACTACAAACAGCGTGCAGATTTGTGCATTGTTAACTTGTGTTAAAAAACACCGCGATCAGGAGGTTTGTTTGCAGTGTTCAGTTCAGATGGCGCCCACAGCAGCAATGACTCATGAATCATGTTTTGCTTGCTGCTTTCGCTTCAGAGGGTGCCCACAAGCGCGTTTAAACCTGTGGAGCCTGCTCAGTCCAAGGGCAGGAAGGAAAACCGAGTGTCTAGTTCTTCTCCTGTCAGGAGGATTCTTGAAGGAGTGTCCAAGAAACTTCAGAAGTCGCAGAGCCCCGACACAAAGAGAAGGCCACCGAGACCGCAGAAACCCCGAGACAGGAGCAGCGGCAGAGACAGAGCGAAGCCGAGACCAAGGACTGACCCCAGGAGGGCGCCGAAAGAGAGAAGCAGGAGGCCCTCGTCAGTGAGAAAGCCCCTGCGAGATGCCGCCAGACCACGTGAGACGAAGCCCAAGAGGAGAAGCAGCATGCGCCTGAAGACCCTGGCCAAGATCCTGGGGCGCAAGCGACCCAACTACTCCCTGGTGCTGTCCGGCTATGCTGACATGGAAGAGTACGAAGAAGAGCAGAAGAAGAAAGCCGCAAAGTCGGCTCTGGCCAAAGCCAAGGCTGAAGCCAGGGCCAGAGCCAGCACCAGGAGGACGGCCTCGGCAGCCAGGCTGGCAGTGCCCAAAGAGCCTGAAAAGATGAGAACACGGAGCTCCAGCGTGGTGGTGGAGGAGGCAGCAAAGTCGGGAGACAAGGAGAGGGCCGCCCCTGGGGCCCTGAAGCGGTCGTTGAGCAGTGGCAGCGTGGGAAAGAAAGAGCAGACCCCCTTGGCCGCCATCGTGGAGACCAAACGACTGAAGAGGGAGGGGGTTCGAGAGACGGAGGGGAAGGAGGAGAACAACGCTGGCAGCAGAAGGCAGAGCAGAGACAGCGTCAGGAAGAGCATCTCTGCTACTCCGCCGCTGTCCAGGAGAGGTAGGCACAGCTTCTGTGTCTCTCCTGTTTGTTACAGTGGGATTTGCTGGGGCTGGGGGGATGCAGACTCCTGATGGTACAGCAGTATTCCTGAGACTGCTTAGTTTGAATGTTGCATATTTGTGTTGCCTTTTCGTGAGAAATTGACCTGGTAAAGGAACAGATTGAAGAAATTGTAAGAAGAATGAAGAAGTGTCAGTGATCCAGCATGTGTCTTGTGTCAAGGGGCTCAGTTTGTTTTATTTTCAAAGTTCTGGTATATCCTGCTTGGTGACAGAAGTCAGCTGGTCACTGCTGCCCTTGACATCACAAAGTTGTGTTAAGTGTAACTTCTTCTTGTGGAATACAGTTGGCTGCCTGAGTAACAGGAGGCCCTGCACATGACAATGCAGGAAATGGCTATACACACAATTGTCTCACCTTGTTCTGCTAGATGAATCAGGGGTCCAAACGAAAGACCTGTTCGACCGCTCGCCAGGAAAGACTACCATACTTTTGCAGAGTTATAATTACAAGCTATACCCACACCTTTCAGTTTCTGTTATAATTACAAGCTATACCCACACCTTTCAGTTTCTGTGTTTTTCTGAAAGCTTTCTGGGTCGTCGATAACAATCTTCAGTTTTTGTTTTTTGCTACTGCATGTAGTCTTCAGGCAAATCTTGACCCAGTGATCCAACCTAAAATCCACCATGTGTCTGCTACATGTGGTCTTGATCCAATGATCCCACTAAAATCCACCCTCTGTCTGCTACATGTAGTCTTCAGGTAAGTCTTGACCCAGTAATCCTACCTAAAATCCACCATCTGTCTGCTATGTGTAGTCTTCATTCAAGTCCTGACCCTATGATCCAAACTCAAATCCACCATATCTCTGCTACATGTAGTCTTGAGGCAAGTCCTGACTGTGATCCAACCTAAAATCCACCATCTGTCTGCTACATGTAGTCTTCATTAATAATAATAATGTACATTTATCATGCACTCATCAACGCCCTGAGCGCTCACATGATACATATTAACCTAAATATGATATACTATACACATGTAGAGCATACTCCTACCAAAACAATTTACATAAAGTATTATTAAAAAACAACCTACAACAACAAACCGCACAACAAACACACAAACACACACACACACACACACACACACACACACACACACACACACCACACACACACACACACACACACACACACACACACACAACACACACACACACACACACACACACACACACACACACACACACACACACACACACACACACACACACACACACAAAATGACTGTAGCACTAGCAGAAACTGGGTACTGATCTTAGGATGGAAATTCATTCAAGTCCTGACCCTTTGATCCGACCTCAAATCCACCATCTCTCTGCTACATGTAGTCTTGAGCAAAGTCCTTGACCCTGCGATCCCACCTAATATCCCCCATCTCTCTGCTACATGTAGTCTTGAGCAAAGTCCTTGACCCTGCGATCCCACCTAATATCCCCCATCTCTCTGCTACATGTAGTCTTGAGCAAAGTCCTTGACCCTGCGATCCCACCTAATATCCCCCATCTGTCTGCTACATGTAGTCTTGAGCAAAGTCCTTGACCCTGCGATCCCACCTAATATCCCCCATCTGTCTGCTACATGTAGTCTTGAGCAAAGTCCTTGACCCTGCGATCCCACCTAATATCCCCCATCTGTCTGCTACATGTAGTCTTGAGCAAAGTCCTTGACCCTGCGATCCCACCTAATATCCCCCATCTGTCTGCTACATGTAGTCTTGAGCAAAGTCCTTGACCCTGCGATCCCACCTAATATCCCCCATCTGTCTGCTACATGTAGTCTTGAGCAAAGTCCTTGACCCTGTGATCCCACCTAATATCCCCCATCTGTCTGCTACATGTAGTCTTGAGCAAAGTCCTTGACCCTGTGATCCCACCTAATATCCCCCATCTGTCTGCTACATGTAGTCTTGA
>OY757546.1:757546-828087 GCA_963584105.1 Alviniconcha strummeri | reverse complement strand
CAAGCAAACAAACAAAAACGCGGCGAATGAACTAACTTCGCCTTTGTATCTTCAGTTTAGACGATAGAGGCACTTAGTGGCAGAGACACTACAATACACACACACACACACACACACACACACACACACACACACACACACTCACACACACACACACACACACACACACACACACTCAATGTAGTGTCTCTGTAGAGAGAGAAAACAATTGAAACCAGACCGAGGAGCAGAGCGCTCCAGCAGTCGAAGGGACTGAAACGTAAATTGTCTCCCTCTCTCTGGAGAGATTGAGAATCGGTTGTTGTTTTTGTGTGCCTTTTTTCTTGAAGTGAAGTTATGCCCGGTCAACCATGATTATTATATCTGCGCGAATATGGGGGGGGGGGGGGGGGGGGAATTCACCAAATACCATATTTGATCACGTGCTGAACATGAATGAACGCACACATACACGTACACACTGACAGGTAAAGCCGAAACACACGCATGAGACCCAAGTTAAGCGAACTACTCTAAAGTGTGGTTCCTTCTTTGGCTTAGTTAACTTTAGTCCAGCTCCGGAACCGTGGTCGCTGGGTTTGTATATATACAACCGGCAATGTGGTTGGTGTCGCAGCCCCCCCGGCTCTCGGCCATCCGGCCTACGGCGTCACTGCTTGTTTCTGCTATGGTTAATCTTTATTACTAACAAATGTCACTCATCTTAGGGGTGGGCTAGTTTAGGCTTTAACAGAGGAAATGAAGAGGCGTTAAGACGACATGAGTCATCATCGCAAGGATGACGGCTGTGACCTTTACGTGAGCTGGCCTTCCGGGTGAAGTGGTGAAAGACTGGAAAAGTGCCGCTTATTTCTCTTACTGACCTTGACTATCCAACTTCTACACTGATGTGTTACATATTATAAAAGTCAAGTTGCCCGAAAACGCCCACCAATTCACATCTTCCCACATGGATGCATTCACCTCCATCATTATTGGGGAAAATTTCGGAAAATAATGGTTTTTGTTGTTGCGAGTTTTGGTATACTTGTGATGCCGGGCATTACTATATCCCCTGTTAATTGGCCCAATTCAGAAGAAGTGAGTTCGTGTAAATTTTGTTGCCTGAATAGTTTGTCAGAGTAGGGTGAAAATGGAAGCAGAAGTGAGAGGGTTGGTGAATGCATGGGTGTGCAGCCTTGTGTGTCTGTGAATCAGTGCGGGCAGCGGTTGTTTGGACCAGAGCAGTATCAGATCAAGGTAGTGGAATGCAGTGACGGGGGGGAGGGGGGGGGGGGGGGGGTCTGGAAAATGTAGAGAGAGGGATGTTAAACTGACAAAGTTAACAAGGGTCTGCCCATCTTCACTGAGTGTACACTATTCTTTCAAAGGATTGTGCAGCTAAGCAAAGTTGTGTAGGTAAGGGTCTTTCGTTCTCAGTTTATACTGTATTATTACAGTCACATTTCTCAGCTTTAATATGGACAAGAATAGTAAATGCTGTACAACTGTATGCATAGAAATGCAGTTTGCCTCAGTTTTTGTATATATGTTCCATAACAACCCCCCCCCCCCCCCCCATCCTCAAGTGTTGTTCAGGACTCTTTAAGGAATGGTGCTGTAAAAATAATTGTTAAATTCCAAGACACTATAGTGCTGCTAATTATCTTTTTCTTGATTTTATGTGGATAGAGCATCAGATGTTATGCTGAGCCTGAGGGAAGGAGATGAATACTAGCACACAGATAACCAACATGCCATCAACATTTTCACCACAGACACACACACACAAAAATAAAAATGGGGCAATATAAATCTGAGGCGACGAACAGAAAATCATTAGATCATATAGAGACACACACAAATTAAAATAAATACATTTATTCAGCACAGAAACCACCACAAATATTGTCAATAGTAGCAAGGCAATATTCAGTCAACACTGACAAAAGTTGTGTTGTAAGTCACAAAGTCATGTCTAAAAGTAAACATCAGAAGATATATATTTTTATGGTCTCAAAACACACCAGCATCCATCCAGGCACCAACACACAGCTACCCAACCCCTCCCCCAAAAGTGAATATGATTCATTCCCCCCCCCCCCCCCATCTTGTTCATCAAAAAGTGGCAATCTACATCAAGTTAATTCTGCATTTATCTGAAGGTGCTACATTTCATAAAAACAACAATGACCAACTAACAACAGAAAATTATACGCAAATTTACAAATGACAAGTAGTTTTTTTCCATTAAAAAAAAAATCGGTTTAAAGAGGAATCAGACAACACAGCAAGTGTCCTAGGTATGTTCAATACAAATAACAAAAAAAATCCCCTCTCCCGAAAACAATTCAACATTTTTATTTTTTACACTGGAATGCTAAATTCATAAGAAACATCTCAAATCTAAGGACAAATAATAGGAAAACAACAAAATCACAGCCTGGACTAATTTACACTTTTCATAGAAAAGATGAAGTTTAATTGCAAGAACAAGATCTATTGCTAGTTACTGACAGATAAGTCAATACTTTACAATTCTAAAATGCAAATGTAATTTTTATGCACCTAGATTGTGAGGTCTTTATGTCCACTAATAAAGGAGTACTAATACAACTATACTGGTAATGTCTGCTAAAAGTTTGGAGAAAAAATCTGGTTACCCCACTCCCCACCCCCGAAGAAAAAAGCACCACAGAAGACCCCCAACAACAACCCCAAAACTCACCAGATATCAATGAAGAACAAAATGACAGCAATACACACATGGGCAGAAAAGGTAGAATTAGTACGAAGAATTCAATCACAATGGCAGCTTTTGAGATCAACAGGAGCATTATAGTACTAACTGGTCTTGTACATACTAACACGCAGGAACAAAAATGGCCAAACAATCACCTATGAATGTTCCCCTGAAAACACTTTTAGACCCAAAAAAAAAGATGAAATAAAAGTACTGTAATATATTCATTACACATGCAAAATGTATTGCAACCCAGAACATGTGAAAACATACAAGATATTTTGTTCAAATGCTCAGATCTTTCGTATTACCAACCTCAAAAACAGCCTTTTGGCAAAACTGGCATTGCCTGGAAGAATACATGTATACATTCACCATAATAATAAATAATTCTTATAAAGCGCTATTAAAGCCAGAGTTAAACTCACTGTGCTGTACAAACATCTTACCACAAAAACCACACTAACATACATTTCGGCAAACAAAACCTTAATTATTGTAGCTTTAATTACTAGTATCGCCTATCAAACAATACACACACACACACAATGACATGCGCACATCAGTCTCCACTCATCCACTCATACAACAATTAACAAAATATCAATGATCTCAAACAATGACACCAATCTGAATATGTCTTTTCACCAACCCAACCCATGCCTCCTTCTCTTGCCTAGATCTCTCATGCTCTCTCCCTCCCCCCTCTCCCTATCCATACACATCCATCTACATTCAACTGCCACACACAGACACACCTTTCTTCAGATTCTACAGGAAGGCCTGGGCAAACAAGAAGGTTTTTAGCTGCAGTTAGAATTGAGACAGTGTTGGTACATTTCTTAGAGTGGCCAGCAGAGAATTCCAGAGAGATGGTGCCATGAAACTGAAAGAACGTTGTCCAAATTTTTTGAGATTTTGTTTTGGAATTTCTAGCAGCTTTTCATTAGAAGATCGGAGAGAGCGAGAGTTTGTATGTGCAGAGAGATGAAGAAAGATAAGGAGGTAAAGACCCTTTGAAATGGCGGTAAGAAAGAGTTGCAATCTTGTACTGACAGCGGAATTTTACTGGTAACCAGTGAAGTTGCTCGAGAAGCGGTGTTACATGATCTCATCATCTTTTTTTCATCATGAGCCGTGCCATGTTATTCTGCACCCGCTGTTACAGAGCAATCTGGTCTGCTGGTAGACCTATGAAAACCGAGCTGCAATAATCAAGCACATTCAGCAGTAATCAAAACACAGTTTCCACCTCATTCCTGATTTGCTGATGGCACAAGAACATGCCCTGAATGCTGACACTTGTACATTATGATCTTGTCAACTCAACAAGACCCATCATTTGGCAATTAGTTATTTGGTAACTAGATTTTAAGATTCTGTCAACCACATAGAGTCACCTGTATATGTATGTGTATATATATACACAAACTTCCTCAAATCAATCCCCAAAACCAGTTCCTCCATGAACACAAAATACAATGTACCATACACAAGCATCAAACAATTTTTTGAAGAGTTAGTCCCTTCAATATTGCCCATGTTAAAAAAGCACATAAGGCTAGGATGTACAGGTATCATTGACCATTCCATTCCACCTAATTTGTTGATACCAGATTAAAAAACTTTTTTTTTTTTTTTAAGGAATGGACAGAAACAATTAAAAAACAACTTATATCAACCGGCCCCCGTAGCGCAGTGGTTAGCGCGTCGGACTGTGGGTCGGAAGGTCTGGGGTTTGAATCCCATCAGAGTCACATGGGATTTTTCGGCCCTGGCTGGCTCCTACCCAGAGCTGGGAGTGCTATGGGCCCAATGGGAAGGCTGGAACCACACAGCTGAGCTTCATCCACTTCACAGATGCGTCTTTGAGGGTTTTGCTCTAATTACTTGACCAACACTGCACGTGCCGCAGTTCCCGGGCCTGGTTAACAAGATGGGAGAGAGGAAAAGGAAATCAAATGACAGCCCTGAGATTCCAGACAAGGGGAAGGCACCAGACAGCCCCTGCCACCCTTCAGTCATTTGGCCAATCACCCGCCACCAAAGATTGTAAACCATATGTCAGCTTCTGACTTGTTTTTTGTTATTTTCTTCATCACTTGCAATAGGCAATGTCCACTTTTAGCCACGTCGGTTAGATGTCTTCAAATGGGCCTCTTTATGCAAAACTTAAAGATCAGCACCTCCAATATTAAGGAAAAAGCTTATAAAGCTTTCGTTCACCCACTGCTGGAGTATGCTGCGTCTGTCTGGGACCCCTACTCGCAGAAGAACATTGCCAAGATTGAAGCAGTCCAGAGGCAAGCGGCACGCTTCATCCTCAACAGGTTCAGGAACACCTTGAATGTCAACAACATGCTGGAAGGACTGGGCTGGCCTACTCTGGAGCAACGACGCCAGACCTGTGGACTGTCAATGCTCTATAAAATCCAGAGTGGCCTTGCACATTGCCCAATGCTGAAAGCCAAACTGGTCCCCCTCCCATCACATCAACGACGAATCCATGACAAACAGTTCACCCTGCTGACCACCAGAACGCAGTAGAGAGGCTCCTTCTTCCTCCCCAAAACCATCAGGGACTGGAACTCGTTACCCATGGAACTGGTGGAGGCCCCCCCCCCCCCCCCAATTGAACTGAACAATTACCTACAGTAACCTCCCTGCCCCCTGTTCCTGATTTTTTTTTTGGGGGGGGGGGGGGGAACCAGTACAACAAACACCCCCAGTTATAGGCGCCGTGAATTATCGACACATTGATTGTGGGCCCTTAAACGAAAGAAGAATAAGAATGATTTGAGGATGCGTGTGTGCTTGTGTACAGATAGCACTGGCACAATATGGAATGAACTGATATGTAGATTATATATACCAACATCTTCAAGTTCATTCAATATACACATGCACACATTCTCATACCATGTGAGGACCGCAAACCAACGGGGCTAAAAGTGGACACTGCTGTGCAATTAACCACATTGCATTAATCAACTCAAACATCAGCATCATAAAATCTTTGAAAACAATACACAAGCAAGAAAATATACAGCTTTGTCTGTGTAAGAAAGCATTACAAGGTTGGCCCCATCACTGAGAAAGAGAGGCAGATTTGTTTTTTCAATTTATGCAAAAATTAAAACAAAGTAAAGTACCCTCACTCGGCTCACACTTAAAAGTATCTTTTAATTTAAAAAAAGAAGAAATGTTTTGTTAAAAGATGACTCGTGGCATATGTATGACTATGCACATAAATAAAACTATCAGTTGTGGAGAGTGAATGATACACTTTGAGGCAGATCATTTTATCGCAGTCATCCTCTCTCTACCTGTCCATTTCATGACCATACACTTTTCTTCTTCAAATATGTTACATAATCCCATACTGTACTAAAACAAAACATGTATGTCTGTGAACACACCCACAGTTTTGATTTATAGTAGTGACTACCAAAGTACACACACAGTACAAATGTTACAGGTACATCCACATATTCTTCAAGAAGATTTTGTTGTCCACACTGTTAACCACTTTGGTATACTGACACTGGCAGGAACTACAAGGCTAAGTTACAATGTTATGTGCTGCATAGTTATGTGGGCACCATCTTCAGCCTTGGTTAGATCCTTGCTTAACAGCATCCACCCTCTAGGAATGGGTATAAATCCTCTGAAGATGGCATAGAGCTGCCCATGTGGCGGGGTAATGAAAAACAGTCACGTGCAATCCTCTCACCCTAAGGAACACATTTGTCAAGGTCCAACCGCATACACTGGGTGACTCCCAGAGTGTTCTGCCGCTCTGGAATGCTACAACAACTGTGAACACTATATAATTTATATGTATACACATCACACACAAAATCCAGCAACAAACACAGAACTAAAACAAGTAAAGCAAACACTCCTTTGACTTACAGAAAGCACAGGCCTGTGTATCTGTAATGTTTTGTTTAAACATGTTTATTTTATTTAGGTTTTATGTTGACATTATAAGTAAAACTGAATATTTTTCATTACCCATAACAGTTCCCTGGGGTTGGCTGTTCTGCATCTCACAAATAAAGAACAATTGTGTACACATTATGTGTACAAGAACATCTACTGATCACGGAATGGAAACACATACTGATCTGTATGCACATTTGTTCACCACCAGAATTACAAATCACTAGGGTAACTGTTAATGAAAGATTATATCAACAGGAACACTCAACTAGTTTACAGCCTTTATCTATGGCACAAACGCTGTGAACATATCTTTCTGTTTTATTTTGACAGCTGTAATGGTTAAAAACAAGCCCAGACGTAACATGTACTAGGATTCAGTCAAATTTAATTCTCCAGTCACAGGTCATGTGTAAAACCAACAGCAACCTAATACATTGTTCAAAATTGTTAAATGCCAGTTACTGACACAGATATGTAAAACAAGTTCCTATTTGGGTACTCACTTCCTTTCTCTTTGATACCCTGATATAACCGCACTGGTTGACAGGGCGTAAAATACCAAGTTACTGCTATTCTCTTTGATAGCATAAACTTCATTCAATTAGTAAAGGGTGCTAGCATGTTGTGACAGTTGTTGGCAGAAACCACTGTCAGATGGTCGGTCTAGGTGCAGAAATTTGCTTGTTTAAATAGTTTGTAGAAGTTGAGGATGAAAAAAATGGCAAGGGCTCCGACTAGCGATCCAACTTGGGTGAAAGCTCCACACCACAGCAGCGCCCTCTTGCCTTTCTCTCGTAACATGGAGGCTATGCTGACCTTGGTGAAGGTCAGGACGAACACCATGAGGATCCAGGCTAATATCTGGAGACAATGAGAATTTATGAGAGTGAAAAAAAGAAAAAGAAGTTGATCTTGCCTGGAGACAATGAAAGTTTATGAGAGTGAAAAAAAAGAAAAAAAGTTGATCTTGTTTGTAACATCTCAATCTGGGACCATCATAATCATCATAAACACACAATGATCATAAACACTATTCGCAGATTAATGTGAAATAATTGTAAAATGTGTTGTACCCTCATAATACAAGATGTATTTCTGTTGTGTGTTTTTCCCTGTTTACAGTAACCCAGGCTCAGATGATGTGAAACTGTCTCCCCTTACCTGTGCAATACCACCCCACTAAGCCAGCAGGAACCCTTTTCATCTGTTTTATTTGTTGGAGTGTGCAGATACCCAATGGCCTCCTGCCAGTCTACAGCTCACCATGGATGAAAGAATGAATGCACTGTATTTGACAGCTGTGTCTTGACATGAACATGCAAAACAGTAAGAACAGAGATATACTTTAAGGTCTCCTAAAAAACAAAAAGAGCCTCCCCCCTCCTCCACCCTACCCCCAAAGTCTATAGCTACTGTCAAAAAACATTTGTGATACTGCTCCTGGTATCACCCGTATACATGTGCAGCCCAGAAACCAGCCTTCCCAAAAACGCATTCTGTCATTAGTCAAAGGAGGAAAGCCTTTCTCCAACAGGTAAATCAGATCAAAACAAAAACCAACAACCAAGGATTTATTTTAAAGTGCTGTACAGATTTTCGTTTTTAGTTTAGGCTCTTATGTGCGTCAGTGTTGGTCGGTAGGACTCAGTGTAGAAAACTCCAGCAAGTATCACAGCTGGCCCAGTGGCATCTTCGAGTGTGTTCTCTTAGTGACAAGGGCACAGACCTCTAGTGCTGGACATCAGAGGCAGTGCATGCAATGAGAGTGAACCCATAATTGTTACTCACGTAGCTAAAATCAGAAAATGAATATAAAATTGAGGGAGCATTCTGATCCAAAAATTCTTGATCTGAAGCTTTTATTTCAGTCTCTTCTGCCTGTCAGACAGACCTTTTTTAGACAGAGAGAAGGCAAGTCCTTTTAACCCCTTCACTGCCCACGCCTGTACAATTTCAAGGCTGAAGAGTGCATGAACACACCTGCAAACAGTAGATTTTCCGGTCCTCTAACAAATCTACTTTTAATACTGTATATTTTGATGAAACCCTTTCACATGCTAATGTGAAAAAGTAAAGAAAAAACCTTAATGATTTCAAATTTCACTCTTTTATTGGTTGTTTTCAAGTGACATCATGGCAATGAAAAGGCTGAATGTACACTGCAGGAAGAACTGTAACTTCACAGCCAGGAATGACCCCCCCCCCCCCCCAATCCATCTAAACCCCCCTACTCACCACTGAGAAGGGGCCCAAGGCATGGTGATGCAGAGGTGGCGACGGACTGGTGGCTGATGTGTACACCACATACGCTGCCAGGACTGAACCAATGGCAGAAAGAATGGAGACAGATCGCAAGGACTTGGCTCGGAGTAAAAATGTGACAAAGCAAGCCATGGGGTTGGCTATGCTGGACAGTGTCACGGTGAGATGGTAAGCCTGGGGAAAGACAAAGCGAACTATTACCATCAATATCAGCAATAAAACCTACCAACAATAATGTCATCATTATACCCCTTAAACATTTTCAGTATATTTTCTGGTCCTCCAACGAATCTGCTTTCAATACTGTGCATTTTGATCAAAATCCTTTATCACACTAAATGCGAAGAAGTAATTACCATTGATGTCAGCAATAAAGTGTATCACCGACATCAACAGTGAAGTTGTAATTATACCTCTTAAACACTTTCAGTACATTTTCTGGTCCTCTGACAAATCTACTTTCGATACTGTGTGTTGTGATCAAAATCCTTTCACACACTAAATGTGAAAAAGTAAAGAAAAAAGTTTAAAGATTTCAAATGCATATAATTACCGTGTTAGTCATTATGCATAAGCATGCCTACCTGTTACACTAAGCAGAGGTCTGAAGCTTTAAACTTCTGATCTCTAAAACACTATCCGAATGTGACGTGACCCATTACAATACTGGTCAGTGTCTTAGATGCATTGTTGTGTCACAGCTGCTAACTCTCAGTTTGTGTCTTCTCTGTGCATGGGTGGGTGTCATAATCATAATAATAATGGAAATTTGTAAAGCACCTACCCTGCGGCTCAAAGTGGTGAACAAACATAACACACATAATGTACAGCGAGATGGAAAATGTTATCAGCAATTTACACATAATGTAGACATCAAGAAGGGTTCAAGCATAACTGTGTGCAAGATGCACTCACACGCATGCATGCACACACACACACACACACGCACACATATACTGAGTGGTCTCTAGCTGTTCTGCGCTGCTACCCTCTGGAATTTCAGCAACCAAGCTTCTATGCAAAGCCTGACTCCCTAAACCCTACACCATGCTTAACATTGTGTTACAAACAGCATGGAACACCTGAGGAAAAACTGTCCTGACAGACTGCTGCTATTTTAAGTATCAGAAACCTTCTCTTTGTATTTTCATTTAAATGAACTCCTGACCAATGTAAAGGACCACATACAGTGTCATCTTACTGGGTGTATGTATGTTTACCTGTAAAGTGCCACCTATACATTTGGCAGAATGACCAGGCTATTTTACTTACTACGGCAGTAACAATAACACAGGGGTGGAATGGATAACAAAATAAGAGTCAGCACAGAAAGCTGACATTGAAGAAAACAATTCTCCAGCCTCTTCTTGGACTTGAACCCATGTCCTTTTGATCATGGTACTTAGAGCTATCCCCCGTCCCCTAAAAGAGTGGCTCCATTGTCTGTGACATGAAGTGTTTGTCAGGTTGATGCTAAATGATATTCTGTGGTGCTGTACTGTGGTGTGACTGGATTTTGTCACTGTTTGTGCTGTCCGTACCAGCAACTTATTATCACATTGCAGTGTTATGTGGCCTTGGTATAACAAATGACAATTATCATTATAGCTTATTGTTTGCTCTTATAGTATATATATATATGAGCTATATATATATATGTATATATATATGAGCTATTTTTTTTTATTGAATCTTGTAGGATCTACACAGAGTTAATGAATTAAAGTATTTAAACTGAACCAAATTTGGTGAAACTAAATGGCTAACACATCCCCTCTCCCCCCTCAATAAAGGAAACAGGAAAAAGAGAAGTAGCATGTCCAAGCCCATGCCCAATTAAAAGACTACTGCCTACTGTTATCTAAGAAGAAAAAAAGTTTCTGAGATGACAGAGAAGCAGGAGGAAAGGACAGAAATTCAGGAATCCCTCTCTTTTTCTAGAAGCCTCTGTGGCCCAAAGGTTGTCACTCCCTTTTCCACCCCCCTGCAGTATCATCAGGCACAGTGTAAATACTGACTCACCTCAATACCGTACGGCAAACAGGAATAGGACTGTATGGATGGCAGCACTCCGTTACTAAGTCCATTGAGCCAAGCTACCAGCAGCAGCAACCCCAAGTATTCACACTTCCCCAGCTGCTTTCGGTCAATTATTACTTCCACAGTGTCATCCAACAACTCTCCACCTGTCCCACTCAAATCGGTTTGCTGAGTGGACTGGAGCAGGTAACTGCGTGAATTGACTGACGATTGTAATGACTGGGCCTCTTCAGCTGCAGTTGGGTCTAAAAATCTGAAACAAACGAGGAGGGTTAACAAGTTTGGTTAAAAGATCATGATTGCTTCTGGGTCACCATTTCAAGCTATAAATCATGCTGTATTGCTGGCTTTGTAAACTATGCAGTCACACTGATGGGAAAACTGCTAACATGGCAAGCCCCCCCTTTCTGGAACTTTGATCCCTATCAGGCGTGAATCTCCCCCCGAAAAAACAACAACCCAAATCAATCACCAACATGCACAACAAGATTTGTATTTTTTAAAAAAGAAGAGAGAAGAAACAAAGAAAAAGCAAGATAAAATGTTCACATGCAAAGCCACAAATACACACTGAAAATTCACGGTTCATATCACTCCTTACCTAGACCGATTCCTTTGTGAGTTGAGTTCATATGTCACTCTTGGGCTCGAAGCAGAGGGCTGGGGAGACAACTGAGACTGAAGGCCATTTTCCTGCTCAGAGTTCTCCTCCTCGTCCAACTTTTCCTTCCGAGCGTATGACCAGAAGTTCAGCAGAGAAAAGGAAATGAAACTGACCACTAACATGGCAAACAAAAAGAAGAAGAACACCTCGATGGAGAATGTGGGGGTCTCATAAACAGGATAGACAGCAAACGAAGGTTCTATCGTTGACATGCCGCCGACCGTCACATTTTGCATGATGGTTTGGTTGATGCAGCGCATCTTCCCAGCACCCTGAGCCAAGGACACCAAACTGGGCAGCAGACCGCTGAAGCCCTCACCCACGAAAAAGGCAGTCAGGTACTGCTGCCTGAAGGCACCCATGAACGGCAAGTAGGCAACCGATGAGGTACAGTCCACAAGAGACAAAAAAAACTGCAGGGAAAGCAAGCCAACACTGTGCAGTTCCCCATTAATAACTGCTGTGGCATCCCAGAAGAAGGCGAGAAGCAGACATGACACAGCGCCAACACTGATGATCATGTAAATGACGGGAACTTCAATGTTGCGTTGTGGGAAGACTGTACGGATGATGGTATAGGTAAGCGGAGCGATGTTGGCAATCTGGAGAAGGAAAAAAAGTTGGTTAGTTAGTTCGAGGACTTTAACATCCTGTCAACTGTACAGGGACACATCGGGACAAGAACACAAGTAGTAACACCAGCTATTTGAAAAAAGATTATACTGTGTAGCCCTTAATACCCTTACAAATCATCTGAAGACAGTGTGAGGCTGTCTAGGTGGTGAGGTAATAAATAAACGGTCAGACATACAATCTGCTCAGCCCACATAATGCATTTGTCATTGTACACACAACTGCACATACTGGGGGTAGTCGCCAGTGTTCAGCTGGGAAACCAGCAACAAGAACCTCCTGTAAATAGCAACTGTATTTGTAAGCACTGACAAAACAGTAAAACATAAAATGTTGGCATCATTAGGATTCAAAATTATTCAATATTCACCTGTTTAACTGACATTAGTAGGATATAAGACATATTCACCAATGTTTAATTGACTTTAGGATACAAAATCAAGATTTTTAAAATTATTTTTCTATTAAATTTGATTTATGCCGAGTTTATCACATTCATATTTACATGCATGCCAGTTGAGAGTTACCACAGGCAACTCAGGCCTTTGTTGTATTTGTGAGACAGCTTTCAAGCACTAATTAACTCCCTTGTGTGTTAATTCTTGAAGATATACTTGCCCTTGTTCAACTGTCACAGCGTCAGTCTTGAAACAACTCCTAGAATAATTCCACTCACCTGAATAATGACAGCCATGTACGAAGGAAGATTCCAGCCTTCTGGCAACTTTTGCGTCAGGATGGGTAGCTCCACCCACAGCCCGTTGATGTCCACCCATGATGAAATAGCAAACAGCACCACCAACAGCACCACCACCAGGTTTGTACCACGCACACGGCACAGGTCTTGGCTCATTGTTTTCCCTTTTTAACCTGCAAGCAACATTCTCTTTGAAGCTTTAAAACCAAAAAACTTTGCTGCTAGCTTGTAAGGTAGAGGCTGCCTTGGTGCAGTAAGTGGTCAACACAATGGAATGGAATGGATCACAAAGCCATAAGTTTGAATCCCATCAGTCATTTGGGACTTCTGGCTATGTCCAGCTCCTTTCTACACCTGGAAGGAATTGCTTAGTAAATGGATTTTACTGAATGTCTTGTCAGCCACACAGTGTAACCTCCAGATGATGAAACTCTGTGGTAAGCAAAGGCACATGCCAAAAGTATTGAAGTGTGTTTATGTAATTAGGGTTTATTGTGCTCTAGGTTATGTAAATATTTTTATAATTTATATGTAATAATGTATACATATATAATATGTATTTTGTTGACTGTGTTGTTTTTGTATTGTGTGCTTCAGGCTCACATTAGGTGTAAGCGCCTTACAAATACTCTTTTACATTACATCACAAAACTCTTCTCAGATGAAACCTGTCATTTGTAACACTAACACTCCCATAAATATTTGTTCCTGAGTTTAAACCCCCCCACAACAACAACAAACAAACAAGCACTCTATATTAATCATTGTCAACCACTAAACAATAAAAATGAATAACTTAACTTTAAACTTCATTTGATGTTGCTTATTCAAGTTATTGCTACTTAATTAATTCACTCACCACTGCAGATATTCTCTTCAGTTGCAATGGTGCAAGAATTATGAAATCCGGGCCCTACAAGTTGGCTCATTATGTCTTATTTGAAAGGTAAAATATGTTTTTGTTGCATAACTGTTTACAAGTCAATGTTTTTGTTCCATAACTGTTTACAAGTCAAACACGGAAACCCCGCTGACTGCATAAGTAACAGGAAACAAGTTCAGTCCACATCCTGGACACATCGTTATGTAAAAAACATCCTGATGCCGACATCCTGTTTGAAAGTTTACACTAGCATTTAGTTACATACTTTGCTTCTTCTTAATCGCTTGACCGGCTTGTCTGTAAAACTTTAATATCATGTACTCATTATCAGGAAGAGTTAAATTTTAAATCAGACGATTACCATGTTACACAACCATGCAAACAGTAACGCTGATACTTTATACACAACGACACAGCATGTAGACTCTGTAGTGTACTAGTAAGGTACACATGTTCAGAGTTCAAAGAACGAACGAACCGTGATTCTATAACTATTCCATATTGAGCCTGAGAGGAACCTCACCTCGCAAATAAACCTGACGTCTCTTCTCGATGTGTGGCCCTTGTGAAAATGGCAGTCCCTTTCAGTTTCACCCGCTGTGACCGGTATCAATGTCAGACAACGTGATGGTATTTTCCGCTTGCCAACCCCAAAGGTGAAAACACATAAAATTTACATAATACTGACAGTAAAAAATGCGTACAGTTCACAACCTAGTCATGTAAGAGAATCTGACGAGTGACAAGCGTCGCAGCAGCAGTGTTCCCTTGCATCATCATCACCTATTGGCACAAGCATGTCCTCACAGTTCACTGGACGACCCCTGAATTTGATTATGCAAATTCGGAGGAAAACACGTTTTTGAAGAGTGACTGTAGAAACATAATATTGGATTGACATGCAAATATGGACCGAATTAGGACCTGACAAACCAAACTCATTTCCGGCAAGGTGCAAGACCCCCCCCCCCCCCCCCGTCCCCACCCCCGCTCTGCCTCCCCCAAACCCAACAACTACCAACAAAACAAACAACAATAAACACATCAACAAAGAAATAAACAAAATAACCAACAGCAACTGACCGTGACTGTGTTGTTTTTGTTGTCAATTGCTGTTGTTACCGGCAGTAGCTTAATTGCAAAGCCCGTCTATTTTAATTGTGACTTTTTTGTTATTATTGCTGTTAGTTTGTTTTTGCTTATTAATAACATTTTGCAGGAACATGTTCAGCAAATTTGTGATTCTGTAACACTGAAAAGAAAATTCATTAATGTAATTCTATCTCAGCTAATGCTGATCCGCCTGTGTGTTTTATATGTACTAATTAATTTAAGTTGTTTTTGCCCCTCTGTGTGTGTGTGTGTGTGTGTGTGTGTGTGTGTGTGTGTGTGTGTGTGTGTGTGTGTGTGTGTGTGTGTGTGTGTGTGTGTGTGTGTGTGTGTGTGTGTGTGTGTGTGTGTGTGTGAACGCCTCCAGCTCAAGTCAAGTCCGTGAGCCGAGTCTAGTCCTGTTTATTGGAACCGGAAGTAGAAAGCCGACCCATCAACAAAGACACACATTTAGTAAGGGACGCTTCCAAGATTTGATTCTATCTTCTTGAAGTTCGTCACTTACTATCGTGGCAGGATGGGAAAAAAACACAAAAAGCATAAGAGCGAGAAGAAATCTGCAGACGCATCGGAAGGTAGGCATCGAAAAGTAGATCAGAAGCTTTGGTATTCCGTTTTGTTCAATTTGAGTTTGATCCCAGTTTTTCATGGTGATGATAAGTAATCAGACTGAACAACATGCAGATAAACATATTTGTACAGTTTTCTTTGTTTTCAGGCCAGCTTGCATCTTTCGTTCGGTTTCCTTTCAGTTTTAAACAGATCAAGATCTAATTATTCCTACTCCCAATCTCAGAGACTAGAACATGTATAGATTCATACATCGTTACAGTTTACCTGTTAGTTGATACAATTTTACAAGTTCTGTTTCCAGTTCTACTTGTTGTAATTCTGCAACTGTACTACTAGTACTACTAGTTGTAGTCAATTTGTATTAAGAATGAAAAACCCAAAGGAGTTACTGAGAGCTCAAAAGATGTCATATGAATGTATCATATGGAGTCTCTCACTCTCACTCTCAGACTCGCACAGATGTAGATATTATTAGGGACTTGGCAGTAGGCCTCGTGGCCTTTTTATGTCCCTTCTTATTGTTTTAATTTTAATTTTGATCTGCTTCTGCATGCTTCAGTTTTCCTATTGCATTACACATTAAAAAAAATAAAATATATCTTTTGTTTAATTTAAAAAAAAAATCTTTGTCAAGAAGACTTTTAAACTGGTTAATATTATAATAAAATAATAGATGGTGCTTTTTCAGTACATGGTAAAAGTGAATTCCACCATTCTGCCATCATTCATTTAGTTGCCATGGTGGTTGTTATCTGCCCAACTCCCAGCTGCTCTCAAGTGACCTAACTAGCAGTTAGCATGTAAAACATTCTGATATATCATGTTATTTGACATCAAATCAGTGATGATGTGACAGATGTGGTAATACCCATGTGTATGTAGGCCTACACTAGAAATACAATGACGAAAACAACAAAGACCTAAAGATCTCAGTCTCACGTGGCATGCAAATAATTCAGTAAAAAAAGAAGTTTTTACAAGGCACATTGACTCCAACAAAGATGCATCTTCAAAACAGGGTTGGCGTGTGGCAAAAGTATCAAATATGTCCCGAGCCATACAGTGACAGACACCAGCAGTTTCACATGGCACCAACCATGTAACAACCAAACACCACTTTGGTAAATATTCAAAACACACTATTGTTTTTATGTGTAATGCAATAGGAAAACTGAAGCATGCAGAAGCAGACCAAAATTAAAATTAAAACAATAAGAAGGGACATAAAAAGGCCACGAGGCCTACTGCCAAATCCCTAATAATATCTACATCTATAAAAAGCTAGTCACTCATTCATAATCACATGCACAAGAGCACAGTGAGTCTGCTCGAGAGCGGAGAATATCACTACATAAAAGCAATCAGCAACAACATTCTCGTGTGTCTTTTTGGTTTCCTGAGTGGAGATGTGACGTATTGTTTTTTTTGTTCCAGCAGACATGGGTGCTGAAAGTTCAGCACTTCAAGGCAGTCTGTCTGGGGATGTTGCAGAGAAAGGAGAGAAGCCACTGAAGCTGGTGTTGAAGGTTGGGCCCCAGGAATCAACCGAGGCATTCAGCTCCCAGCAGACGGAGGAGAGGGCAAAGCACAAACACAAGAAGAAAAAGAAGAAGAAGGAAGGGAAGGAAAGAGAGCGTGAAGAGGTATGCTTGTATACTGTGTGCAGTTTCCTTGAAAATGTCACTTTGGTCTGCTTTACAAGTACATATTTATATATATTACATGAAAACTTCCAGGTTTGTGCAGATTTTGGATATAGCGAAATTAGCACTTCTTAAATGAAGTTCTTTTTATATTTCATATTTCTCCATGGACAAGGTCAAGGATTGCAAAAGTTTTTCTGTGCTCATCCACAACCCCTGAAGTTCAGTGTCTCACTATACATGTGATTGTAAATGTTATTCTTCTACTCTTTCATTAACCCTTTCAGTTTCACTGCCAACTACTGTGCATTTTGGACAGTTTTCTTCCAAGAATAGTATTTACTAATTTAGAGAAAGAGCTGACCAAACTGCTGCTTTTGAGGACCTCACTACACGTGTTCTAAGAATTCATGAGAAGCCGGAATTCAAGCAGGAAGTTGTACTGCACCCAATGATTTCTAGATGCAAATCAAAAGCATTTTGTCCATGATGTCACAAGACATCCCTGGGGCAGGAAAGGGATTATAGTGACCAGTTTTCATGAATTTGAAGTTGGTGGGGGAGGGGCGTGGTGGGGTGGGGTATGCTGGTATCACCATTTCCATCTGTTCGTCTGCGTATTGTTTCTGGCTTTGTCCAGAGGATGTCTTGTGAACTGCTCAACTTTTTGTAACCAAACTTGTTGACATATTGTCATAATATATGGTTTAATGCATGCTGGGTTAGTGTTTCTAAAGTCTTACATGGAATACAGGATCTTTAACATGTTTTTTGTATGCAGACACACATGGGGGGGGGGGGGGGGGGTCTCGGTTTATGGCCTCATCCAAAGGACTTTTGTTGTCTGCATAGAATTTGAACTCTGAGGAAACCTTAGGGCAGGTGCAACGGTCACACGTCCATGTGGTGGCCTCAGTCAGCTATTCACACTCTGAGCATCACTTTCCAGCACCTTCCTCCAAACTCTGCCAGATTTGGTTACACCACTGAAGGGGCGCTCTTTATCTCCGCACAGCTGTCCACTGATGCAGTCAGCACCCTCCGAAAGGATGAGACTGTGGAAAAAACCTAGCACCCAAGCACGCACGTAAACATGAGTACATCCACCCCGGGTAGAAGAAAAAGTTCCATCTCGATTCAAACAATTTGGGTTTTATTTGAGCTGGCGTAGGCAACATGGTCAGTTATAAAACAAACATCTGATATAATCTGAGTTGTTTGTAACAAACTTATTACTATCTGAGCACTGACAAAAAAACTGCTCGTTAGCTGGCAGTTTTCTGGACCCTATGGCATAGCTAAATACAGCAGTGGTTGAAGGAAGGATGTCGTAAACCAGTGCTTGGAGTTTGTAGCTGTTCTTACATATCAGTGCTGCAGGTGCTCTCAGTCACTCTGTGCTGCCCACTGTCCTGGATTATTACTGACATCAGTCTGTTGTCTCGGCATTGCTGAATCAGTTACTGTTTGTGATCAAGTTTGTCTGATGTTGTTATCAGCCTTCTGCATTACTCTTACAGGGAAGCAGCAGTCTAAAGCGAAGTCTTCCGGAGGAGAACCAAACAGAAGCCAAAAGCACAGCAGAGGAACCAGCTCAGAAAAAGCCATGCATGGAAACTGACACTGCTGTGAATATTGATGAGGTTGGAACCATCGAGGACAGAGTCCGTCACTCACCCAGGTCATGTGCTATCCGTTCAGATGATGGTGCCATCTTACGACAATGTTTAGAGTACCTGCAGAAAAATTTACAGACGTGAGTATCTTGGCAAAACAAATTACATATTTTCCTGAGCAACAAATCATTCAGTAAAAGAGCATTGTTGAATCACCTTGACAGGGTCTTTTCTCGTTCTTTGCTCTGAAAAATTGAGTATTTTAGCAGCATGTAGCATACATTCTCAGGTTTTCCTCTTGTTTTAAAAATGAAAAATGATCTGTTTAAAAAAAACAAAATCTTTGCACATTTTACTGGATTTTTTTCAGAGCCATCTACTGATGTAGTGATTTGAATTATAAAAAAAAAAAAAAAATTGCATTGGGGTGATTGGCCCACCCCTATCAGATCATTTTAAAGAAGAAAGAAAAGACTGTTTGATTCAAGTGAAGATGAATACCAGAGTTGCACAGGTATCGCTAAGTGTGATAGGGAGCATTTCAAGCCTGTTTCTACCTGAACTGTTTCTGTACTTTTTCAGCAAAGATGTCAATGGGTTCTTCGCATTCCCAGTGACGGACTCCATTGCTCCAGGCTATTCCAGCATCATCCATTCTCCCATGGACTTCAGCACCATGGAAAGCAAGATAGAGAAAAACGAGTACCACAATGTCATGGAGTACAAGGTCAGTCATCAGCTTATACTTATTGCCAGTTCTTGATTGTTTGAGTTCTGATGTTAGGTCGGAGACGTATTGGGTCAAAGAGCAGAACTGTGTTGGAATCTGTGACTGACTTGAACAGTGAAAAGAAATGTATGCTGAACTAGTCTGAGTTTGTGAAGCATGGTAACCTGTAGCTGGTGCAGACATGGGCAATATGCCACAGTCTCAGGCCACACCACAGGCATTAAATCTAAACCTTAGGTGTCAAGAGCCACAGTACATGTGTCAAGAGCCACAGCACAGGTGTCAAGAGCTACACCACAGATGTCAAGAGACACACCACAGGTATCAGGAGTCGCACCACAGGCATCTGTAAGCCAGGGCTGGTTATCGTCTGCAGTGATTGGCCGTAAAAGTACTTCATGCTGCTTGATATAAAACCGCTCCTATCCTTTCCATGCATGTTGGGGGCGGGGATAGCTCAGTGGTTAGAGCGCCAGACTCGTGATTGAAAGGTCGTGGGTTCGAATCCCTGCTGGAACAGCGGGAGAATTTTCTTCTCCAGGGTCGACTTTCTGTGCTGACTCTTATTTCGGTATCCGTTCCACCCCCGTGTTACCACAGTAGCACGTAAAAAATCCCGGTCATTCTGCCAAAAGTGCAGGTGGCAGGTTACAGCTAAACACGCATACACCTTACGTATGTGGCTTTTATTGAACCGTGCTTCGGCATTGGTCACAACTTGTCCCTAATAGTAATATGTCAAATGACATCTGAGGACATTAAGCATCAACTCATCATCATCATCATCCATGCATGTTTCCTGTGGCTGCACCAGAGCTAAGCAACATGGTGTGAGTTTCATCTTGCATATGGAGTTAGGCCACAAAATCTTGACACTTTGGTGTTACGTGGCTTGCAGCTGTGGCGTGTGGCCTCTGTCTGCTGCAGCCTTTAGAGGCTTGGTACACAGGAGGTATGGTTTGTGTGTGGGTGTTGGTGTGTTTATGCATTTGCCTGAGGATGTGTGTAGGTAAAGGCGTGTGATGTATAGATGCGCAATGTGTGTGTTGAATAATAATGGAGACCTTGCACATTTACTGCAAGAAATTCTGATGACGAAGTTTTCTCTGTTTTGCAGAAAGACTTTATGTTGATGTGCAACAACGCCATGACGTACAACCGGCCAGAAACCGTGTACTACAAAGAAGCCAAGCGCCTCCTACACATCGCTGCTAAACAGCTCAGCAAGGTCAGTCCTTCAGTCCTAGTAACAGTTCATGGGAAGCTTCATCTCCCCAGAGAGAGAGAGAGAGAGAATACGGATGATTGATTCATTTAGGCAACTGCCCCTCATGAAGGGATGCAGGTGGATGACCTACCACCTCACAGTAAAGACAGAGAGAGCTTTGCATATTCATTGACAAAACGTATTTGTTGTGAGACAAATTCCTCTTCAGTCTGTGAAAGGCCAAACAGATTTGAAGGGTTCCACTAAGTATTTGTTTATGACACCTCTAGAAATAGTCAAAGCCTATGTTTTTAGCTCAGTGGATGGATTGGGATGGGAGGGCGTTGTTCTTATGCGTCAAGAAGCATTGAATGGAGTACAAGGACAAAATGCTTCAAAGATATACAACTCATTTGAGTTTTTTGGGGTGGGGTGGGATGGGGGGGATTGGTTTCATTGAATAAAAGGCTTCCAGATGTGTGATTCTGGTGTGGTGGTGGGAGGTAAGGAATAAATTTTGACTAGAGGAGCAGAGGAAGGCGATTATTGTAACATACACTTGTGTACCCAAAATTCCCACAAAGAACAATCATTTTCAGAAAGACTAGCACTTGAGCAGCCTGTTACATGCTAAACTGCTGATAAGATGTGTTTTTGCCCACTGCATTTCATTCCCATTGAATGCCCACAGGCTTAGCGTAACAATAACAATAACGGGCATTTTACCATAGTGCAGTAATGGACAGTTTTTGAAGAGCTGATTCTGTGGCTGAAAATGCTTGAGATACAAGTAACAAACAATGCACATAGCAACACAGATTCAAACATACATAATTTCTCTATGTAGCATTCATGCACATATGCACACACATGCACACACGCACACTCAGTCACACACACTCACAGTCACACACACTCACACACGATCTCTCTCTCATACACACATACTGTATGGACGGATAGCATGTTACTGTACAGAGAATGTTTACCTGTGTTCTCCCTTCCTGACCAGGAGAAGCTGCTGACGCTGAAGAAGACTCAGAGCTGGCTGGCCAACCTGACGCTGGCAGAGATTGGCATCGACGAGAATGGCAAGGTACTGGAGGAAATGCCGCCCATGCCTGAAGAGCTGAAGCCCAAAGAAAAGCCCAAGAGCAAGTCAACCAAGACTGTGTAAGTGCTTTCCCATCTGTGTGCTGTGTTGCGCCCATGGCCTGGTTGTATTCACAGCAGGTGGGACATTTTGTACTTGTGCTACTGTAAGCACTTCAGCTGTGTTGTATTCACAGCAGGTGGGACATTTTGTACCTGTGCTACTGTAAGCACTTCTCCAGCTGTGTGCTGTGTTGCACAATGAGCGGAGCTGTTGCCCAGCTGTATTCACAGCAGGTGGGACATTTTGTACCTGTGCTACTGTAAGCACTTCTCCAGCTGTGTGCTGTGTTGCACAATGAGCGGAGCTGTTGCCCAGCTGTATTCACAGCAGGTGGGACATTTTGTACCTGTGCTACTGTAAGCACTTCTCCAGCTGTGTGCTGTGTTGCACAATGAGCGGAGCTGTTGCCCAGCTGTATTCACAGCAGGTGGGACATTTTGTACCTGTGCTACTGTAAGCACTTCTCCAGCTGTGTGCTGTGTTGCACAATGAGCGGAGCTGTTGCCCAGCTGTATTCACAGCAGGTGGGACATTTTGTACCTGTGCTACTGTAAGCACTTCTCCAGCTGTGTGCTGTGTTGCACAATGAGCGGAGCTGTTGCCCAGCTGTATTCACAGCAGGTGGGACATTTTGTACCTGTGCTACTGTAAGCACTTCTCCAGCTGTGTGCTGTGTTGCACAATGAGCGGAGCTGTTGCCCAGCTGTATTCACAGCAGGTGGGACATTTTGTACCTGTGCTACTGTAAGCACTTCTCCAGCTGTGTGCTGTGTTGCGCAGTGAGAGGAACCATTACCTGGTTGTGTTCGCAGCAGGTGGGACATTTTGTACCTGTGCTACTGTAAGCACTTCTCCAGCTGTGTGCTGTGTTGCGCAGTGAGAGGAACCATTACCTGGTTGTGTTCACAGCAGGTGGGACATTTTGTACCTGTGCTACTGTAAGCACTTCTCCAGCTGTGTGCTGTGTTGCGCAGTGAGAGGAACCATTACCTGGTTGTGTTCACAGCAGGTGGGACATTTTGTACCTGTGCTACTGTAAGCACTTCTCCAGCTGTGTGCTGTGCTGCACAGTGAGAGGAACCATTACCTGGTTGTGTTCACAGCAGGTGGGACATTTTGTACCTGTGCTACTGTAAGCACTTCTCCAGCTGTGTGCTGTGTTGCACAATGAGCGGAGCTGTTGCCCAGCTGTATTCACAGCAGGTGGGACATTTTGTACCTGTGCTACTGTAAGCACTTCTCCAGCTGTGTGCTGTGTTGCACAAGGAGCGGAGCTGTTGCCCAGCTGTATTCACAGCAGGTGGGACATTTTGTACCTGTGCTACTGTAAGCACTTCTCCAGCTGTGTGCTGTGTTGCGCAGTGAGAGGAACCATTACCTGGTTGTGTTCACAGCAGGTGGGACATTTTGTACCTGTGCTACTGTAAGCACTTTTCCAGCTGTGTGCTGTGTTGCGCAGCGAGAGGAACCATTACCTGGTTGTGCTACTGTAAGCACTTCTCCAGCTGTGTGCTGTGTTGCGCAGTGAGAGGAACCATTACCTGGTTGTGTTCACAGCAGGTGGGACATTTTGTACCTGTGCTGCTGCAACAATGGAGGCTGCAGTACAAGACCTGTTATTCTCAAGACAAGTTGAGCAGGTTTCATGGGTTTAGTGGTAGCAGCTTTTGTCCCAAACATGGTCCTTCCATTTTCCACTGTGAGTTTAGTCTGTGTTTAAAAGAGTTCTCAACTAGACTAGACGGTAGTGAGTCCTCTGCTACCGTGTACAACCTGTTGCAGCCACTCGGCATTCCCTTCTTTTACACAGCATGCGCATCTTTAGCTTACCGGGGCCACTATGACTAGTATGAGCAGCCACTCAGCGTTCCCTTCTTTTACATAGCCTACGTTACAGGGGCCACCATGAGCAGAACCTTCATATCTTCAGTTTCAGGGTCAGACTCACTGTTCTCATTAGGAACATTTTTCACCAAGCTCTTGTCTAATATTGAAACATAACTGTTGACTCACACTTTTTGCCCTACCCCTCCACCTCCGATCTCCTCCACCCACACAAAGAGTGTGTAGTAACTAGCAAGCATGTTCAAATACTGTTGAAAACTGTGTGTGAATTAATTTGAAGGAAGTGCAGAGATATTGACCTCCTTTCCCTTTTTATAATTATGCTTGCCTTTGTTGTGAAAAACTGTTGTTTTGTGATGTGTTGTTTGTGGCTGCTGTACAGAGGGACACCGTTTGAACCGTTCCCCGACAGCCTATCTCCTGAGGAGATTCTGGAACAGGCGCAGGGAGCAGCAAAAGAAGCGCGGCAAGAGCTGAGCATGAGGAAGCCAAAGACTGATGTGAGTAGCCATGGGGTCCTGCTACATGGAGCCACAGGTGCCATTTGCTGATGTGATGTGACACATTCCAGACTGGCACAGTCCGTTTGAAGATGTGATATGACACATTCCAGACTGGCACAGTCTGTTTGAAGATGTGATGTGACACATTCTAGACTGGCACAGTCCGTTTGAAGATGTGATATGACACATTCTAGACTGGCACAGTCCGTTTGAAGATGGGATATGACACATTCCAGATTGGCACAGTCCATTTGAAGATGTGATATGACACATTCCAGACTGGCACAGTCCGTTTGAAGATGTGACACATTCCAGACTGGCACAGTCCATTTGCTGATGTGATGTGACACATTCCAGACTGGCACAGTCCATTTGAAGATGTGACACATTCCAGACTGGCACAGTCCATTTGCTGATGTGATGTGACACATTCCAGACTGGCACAGTCCATTCAAAGATGTGATGTGACCCATTCCAAACTGGCAGAGAAAATAATTATAATAATAATTTAGATTTTCTTTTTTTTAATGCTTTGCCTTTGATTCATCGTGATGCAATTGAAAACAGGTTACCACATGGTACATGATATAATAAAAAGGCACAAAAGCCAAATATAATAAGTAGTGCACAGTACATAAAACAGAAAGAAAAAAAGCTAAACACAACATCATCAGCATTAAATCACATCATACAACAGGGAACATATTGTTGATAAAATTATGGGCAGCTTGTTCCAGGAAACGGCTGAGTGTGAGTAGCGATAGGTCAGTAGATGCACTGTTAAAGAAGAGAGAGAACTTGAACTCAAAAACTTTAACTCTCAAGGATAGTAGCATTAGGTCCATTTGGACCTGTCTAACAGCCAGTCCTTGCAATACTGCAAACACAAATAAACACAACAGTACCACAAACAGATAAAATAAGCATGATTAAGCAACTGATTAATACAGTTTCACGGTTCTTACAAATGTGCAGAAACATCAGAATTAAATTTATTTCATGGGTATACATGTATACAACAGAGAGAGAGGGAGAGAGAGAAGAAAACATGACATTGGAATAAGTGATTTTTGCCAAGCACCTATTCAGATGTTTTGCCAAAATGGTGGTGGGCACAGTGAAGTCTGTAGTTGTGTTTCCATGAAGGTGCTTCCACGGTTGCTTGGCATTAATGCAGTGTACTGGGTTATTCAACAGAAGAGGAAGAAGAAACTGATGTGTGCTACGGTTTGTTTCAGCTGGTATTCCTGCGCCGAAACAAGAAAGGCGTTACGACGCTGAATATTCTGAACCCAGAAAATGAGGGCATTGGTATGTATACCTAGGCAGTTTAAAGTACTGTTGATTTAATATTTTTATAAGTCATTAGTGTCACTGATGCTTTTTTTCATATACACTCTTTCACACAGCTTTTTTCTGCATTTTAGTTTGATGTCACCACAGTGTCTTTGACATCATAGACAATGAAGCAGGAGTGTTCAGTTCTGTACACAGGTCACAGGAGAAATACATATGGTTTTTGTTTTTGTCACATATTTTACAAAAATTGTTCTGTAGGTTTATCTTCGCGCTGTGAACCTTTGGCAGTGTATTGCAATGTTCTTTTTTTTTTTAAAGAGAAGTTTTTTAAAGGTGGGGGTCATCAGTTGAGTTGACCCCAAGCTATTTTTAACTCACAATAATTGGCCATTTTGAGGGTGGAGGGGGTAAAATTAGCTGGCACATGACGAGAGAAAAAAAATGCAACTGAAAAATAGTGACTGAAATAAAAACAGAAAAAAAGACACACACCCTAAAATAAAACAATAAAAAACACACACGCAGAAAACTGAAATAACCCAGCATGCACTGAAAAAACAAACCTGTGAAGTGCAGTGCATGCATGAGAGCAGAGAATAGCACTATGTTGAAGTGATCATTACTACTTCTGCCTGTTTGTTGTGTGGGTGTGCAGTGAGCAACACAGAGAGAGTGGTCAACCTGGGGGAGTTGGTGGGTAAGCTACAATCTGGCACCGGCTCCATGCAGGGCTACAAGGAGGACAAGCGCAACAAAGTGACCCCCAGTGAGTCAGTTTCTGTTGTTCACAACACGCAGTAGTTACTGTAGTCCCAACGCAGCAGGCATTGTTCAGGGAGGACAAGCGGAACAAACTGACCCCCAGTGAGTCAGTTTTTGTAGTTCACAACTCACAATATGCTGTAGTTTCTGTAGTTCACAACTCACAACATGCAGTAGTTTCTGTAGCTCACAACTCACAACATGCAGTAGTTTCTGTAGTTCACAACTCACAACATGCAGTGGTTTCTGTAGTTCACAACTCACAACATGCAGTGATTTCTGTAGTTCACAACTCACAACATGCAGTAGTTTCTGTAGCTCACAACTCACAACATGCAGTAGTTTCTGTAGTTCACAACATGCAGTAGTTTCTGTAGTTCACAACTCACAACATGCAGTAGTTTCTATTGTTCACAACTCACAACATGCAGTAGTTTCTGTAGCTCACAACTCACAACATGCAGTAGTTTCTGTAGTTCACAACTCACAACATGCAGTAGTTTCTGTAGTTCACAACTCACAACATGCAGTAGTTTCTGTAGTTCACAACTCACAACATGCAGTAGTTTCTATTGTTCACAACTCACAACATGCAGTAGTTTCTGTAGCTCACAACTCACAACATGCAGTAGTTTCTGTAGTTCACAACTCACAACATGCAGTAGTTTCTGTAGTTCACAACTCACAACATGCAGTAGTTTCTGTAGTTCACAACTCACAACATGCAGTAGTTTCTGTAGTTCACAACTCACCACACTGCAGTAGTTCCTGTAGTTCACGACTCACCACACTGCAGGCTTTGTGAAGCGTTACAGGGCGGACAAACGGAACAAACTGATGCCCAGTGGGTCAGTTTCTGTGGTTCACAACTCTCAGAGTGATGCCTAATGAGTTGATTTTTGTAGTTCACAACTCGCAAAGTGATGCCCAGTGAGTCGGTTTCTGTGGTTCACAACTGACAAAGTGACGCCCAGTGAGTCGGTTTGTTTAGTTCACAACTCACAGCATGCAGCAGGCTCTGTGCAGGACTACAAGGAGGGCAAGCGGAACAAAGTGACACCCTGTTATCTTGTTGCTGCATGGACTACAGCATGTTTGGCAGTGTTGACATCTCAGTCTATGATTGAAATTGTTGCTGTCAGTGTGTGAACTACAGCCTGTTTGGCAATGCTGACATCTCAGTCTATGATTGAATTTGATGCTGTCAGTGTGTGAACTACAGCATGTTTGGCAGTGTTGACATCTCACTCTATGATGGAGTGATCGAAATTGTTGCTGTCAGTGTGTGAACTACAGCCTGTTTGGCAAGGTTGACATCTCAGTCTATGATTGAATTTGATGCTGTCAGTGTGTGAACTACAGCCTGTTTGGCAATGCTGACATCTCAGTCTGTGATTGAATTTGATGCTGTCAGTGTGTGAACTACAGCCTGTTTGGCATTGTTGACATCTCAGTCTATGACTGAGTCAGTGTGTGAACTACAGCCTGTTTGGCAGTGTTGACATCTCAGTCTATGACTGAGTCAGTGTGTGAACTACAGCCTGTTTGGCAGTGTTGACATCTCAGTCGGTGACTGAAGTTTTGCTGTCTGCTCAGTATGTGAACTACAGCATGTTTGACAGTGTTGACATCTCAGTCTGTGGTTGAAGTTGTTTTGTTGCTGTCAATTCAGAATGTGGACTGCTGTATGTTTGGCAGTGTTGATGTCTCAGTCTGTGACTGGAGCCTTTTTTTGGCTTTGTGAACTACAGCCTGTTTGGCAGTGTTGATATCTCAGTCTGTGATTGAAGTGGTTTTGTTGCTTTCAGTTCAGTACGTGAGCTACGGCCCCTTCAGCAGTTTTGCGCCCCAGTATGACTCGTCATTTGCCAGCATCAGCAAGGAGGAGTCAGACCTGCTGCTGGCCACTTATGGAGATGAAACTGGCGTGCAGTACGCAAAGAGGTCAGTGTCTGCAGCATTTGCTGTTGCGCTTTATGCGTGCATGTATCGTAGTTAAAAAGAACACATGCACACATAGACACAGAGATAGACACACAGACAGATACGCATGCATGCACACCTGCATGTATGCATGCACACACACACACACACACACACACACACACACACACACAAAAAAAGAAAGAAAGAGGTAAAATGGCACTAACCACTCTATGCTTAAAACACACAAAAGATCCAACAGAACGCTTATTTTAAATAGACAATGCAAAACAAACCAAAAGCTTTGTATTGTCTAATTAATTGTCTTGTCTTTCCTCTGTGTTGGGAGTTTTGCAGTGAATGCTGGCAAGGATGTCATGTCAGTTGTCACGCTGCTTTACTCCTCCCGTGTTCAGAGTTTTGTCGGCGTCACAGGCGACTGTGTCGTGAAATAATGAAAACTGACACCATGCTGTATTTTCTTTCCTACGTGTTGAGAGTATTGCAATCAATGGTGGCAGTTACGCGATGTCAGTTATTAGAACGCTTTCTTCTCGAACAGTTTTGTAAAGAATGCTGTAATTATGTGATGTCACACTGATTCACTCCTCCCAGTCAGTTTTATGGAGATTGCTGGTGATTATGCAGTGAGGATGGTGAACTTTGCTGGTGATTATGCAATGAGGATGGTGAACTTTGCTGGTGATTATGCAGTGAGGATGGTGAACTTTGCTGGTGATTACACAGTGAGGACAGTGAACTGATGCCACACTGATTTACTTGCCCCAGTGTTCAGAGCTTTGTGGAGAATGCTGGTGATTACGCAGTGAGGATGGTGAACAACCTGCTGGACATGCTGACCAAAGGTCAACACTCTCGCACCAACCGCACCCTGGAGCAGGTCGGCCACACCCACTTCACCTCTTCTTCTTCATTGTCTCCTTCTTCTTCATCTCCTTCTCCTCCTCCTTCTTCTTCCGTTTAGTGTCCCACTTCAACATTCTGAAGACTGACACTTTCAGAGCATGCTGGGTTATTCAGTGATTTCGTAATCCACCCCATTCTGACTTAGACTGCAGGATGTAGTATGTGATCTTGTATACATATGCTCTTTTTTTTTGGGGGGGGGGGGGGTGGTTATAAGTTTTGTAGAGTCTGCACGGAATTTGACTGGAGAAATCTCAGGATGGGTGCAAGGCCTATCAGTATCATGTAACGGTCACCTGTCATGTGGTGACCACACTTGATCGTGCGTAACTTGGCTTTTGAGAGTCAGTGTTCCTGCTCTGTGCCACTCTCCTCACTTTTCAATTACTCTCATTTGAATCCTTTGCCAGTACCTCCTTTGGCCCCTGTCGATACCTCTTGGCCATTACCAGCACCTCTGGCCCCCCCTGTGCCAGTACCTCTGCAGACCTCCGGCCTTGCCAGTCCCTTAGGGCCCCTGCCAGCACCTATTTGGGCCCCTGCCAGTACCTGTTTGGGCCCCTGCCAGCATCTATTAGGGCCCCTGCCAGCATCTATTAGGGCCCCTGCCAGCATCTATTAGGGCCCCTGCCAGCATCTATTACGACCCATGCCGGTACCTATTTGGGCCCATGCTGGTATCTCTTTGGGCCCCTGTCAGTACCTCTTTGGGCCCCTGCCCTAACCTATTTGGGCCCCTGCCAGTACCTCTTTCGGCCCTTGCTAGTACCCCTCTGGTGACAGTGAATGATGTCCAACTGGCCATTATCAGTGCCTTGCTATCTGAGACACGCTGTTGTGATTGTTGACAGATGGAGAGGCAGGTGGCAGCAGCGGCAGTAGCTGAGGAGACGGAGAACACCGCAGAGTCCTCTTCAGTGACAGTCCAGGTCTGCTTTTTGTACCCGCCCTGCTCCCTTTTCCCTGTATGCAATGTACGGCTTGGTCAGTCATGGCCCACTTGCAATGTACCGTGTGGTCAGTCATGCCCCAACATTGTCATTCCTGCCCCATTTGCAATGTACAGCATGGTCAGTCATGCTGGACTTGTCATGTCACATGCAGACACAAATTGTTTCGTATGACAGCCAGTCTAGAAATGACCATGATATTTGATTTGCCATGTCAGATATTGGCTCAAGTGATTTCGTCCATAATTATCCACATGTACCTGATTGATCACACCTGCATTCAAGAACCTGGACTGTTTATTTGCCCTCCGTAAACACAAGACATTTGAATTATAAATGCAGTTGGTGTCATGTACCAAATTGCACCAGTATGTCCCGGAATAGGCTGGATACGTGATGCAAAGTCTTACCTGTGTGTTTTCAGAAGGTGCAGTCTCCTGCTGGTGACGCAGCTGCCACAGGTGCGTATCACTTCCTGTCCTCTTGATTCAGCTGTTAGCAGCAGCATCCTTGCAGACTAAGAAAAAAGGGTTTGGGGGTTGGGATGGGCATGAAGGCTGTAAAAACATACTGCCATTGAAATGCTATTTCTGGAGGTTAAAGAATAACTTTGCAGTATATGTATACCTACACTAGTCAACTGTCCTGTTGTATTTTGAAGTAAGTAAGCAACTTGGTGTTTTACACCCAGTCAACCATTACAGTTATATCAGGCTGATATTTGAGGTAATATCTCAGTGGCTGGTGGACAGACTGGTCCGTTGATTAGTTAAGTGAAGAGTTGAATTTTGGAAATGCAGAGTAGCTGAGGTTGATGACAATGCTGTCTTTCTGCAGGCTGATGATGGTGCTGTCTTTGTGTAGGCTGATGGTGCTGTCTTTGTGTAAGCTGATAACGGTGCTGTCTTTCTGCAGGCTGATGATGGTGCTGTCTTTGTGTAGGCTGATGGTGCTGTCTTTGTGTAAGCTGATAACGGTGCTGTCTGTGTAGGCTGATGATGGTGCTGTGTTTTTGTAGGCTGATGATGGTGCTGTATTTCTGTTGGCTGATGATGGTGCTGTCATTCTGTAGGCTGATGACAGTGCTGCTTTCTTGTAGGCTGATAATGGTGCTGTGTGTCTGTAGACTGATGACGGTGCTGTCTTTCTGTAGGCTGATGATGGTGCTGTGTTTCTGTAGACTGATGACAGTGCTGTCTTTCTGTAGGCTGATGACGGTGCTGTCTTTCTGCAGGCTGATGAAAGTGCAGTGTTTCTGTAGGCTGATGACGGTGCTGTGTTTCTGTAGGTTGATGATGGTGCTGTCTTTTGTAGGCTGATGATGGCACTGTCTTTGTGCAGGCTGATGACAATGCTGTCTTTGTGTAGGCTGATAACGGTGCTGTCCATCTGTAGGCTGATGATGGTGCTGTCCACCTGTAGGCTGATGATGGTGCTGTCCACCTGTAGGCTGATGATGGTGCTGTCTTTGTGTAGGCTGATGATGGTGCTGTGTTTCTGTAGGCTGATGACGGTGCTGTCTTTCTGTAGGCTGATGACGGTGCTGTCTTTCTGTAGGCTGATGACGGTGCTGTCTTTCTGTAGGCTGATGACGGTGCTGTCTTTCTGTGCAGTGGAGGACCCTATCCAGCAGCAGCTGAACACCACTGCAGAGATGATCCGGGACCTCCAGCACTCGCAGGACACACGGCTGAGTCAGACGCCCCCCTCGCATCTGGCCCACTGCCCAGGTCCCAGTGACAGGGAGATGGAGCTAGGTCAGTGGCACATTCCAGACCTTGTTGTATAGTAATAAGTTTTAAATGTACATTTATCATGTGCACATCAACACCCGGAATGCTCACATCATGCATGTTCATCTAAATACAATATTCTATACACACCTAGAGCACAGTCCTACCAAAACAATTTACATAAGGTGTTATATGGAAACACACACACACACACACACACACACACCCACCCTCCCTCCCTCCCTCCCACCCTCCCTCTCTCTCTCTCTCTCTCTCTCTCTCTCTCTCTCTGACTGTAACAGAAACTGGGTACTGATATAAGTTGGGGCAGAAATACTGTGGGAACTCTGCTGTGATTGGTTATGACTGCATGTCTGAGAGAAATGTTTATGCTAACTGATAGCTTTAGCTGATGCCAACCCATGGTGCACATGTAGCCACACACAGTGTGGTGACTGAAAAACAACCGTGCTGTCCACTGACTTTGGGCTGTATGTTGTAAGTTTTGTATGTTTTGGAAGTGGTTTTCTTGACTAACTTGGGTCTGTGTATGAATTGGGAGTTGACATGCTTGTTATTTTGGAACTGAAACGTTGACGCTGACACTCTTATCATTAGTCATTCTTTCTCCATCTCCTTCGACAGCCAACAAAGTGACGGAGGGCCTGGCTGACCTGGCAAGGGAAGTGACTCCAGGTGACCTGATCAGCGTGAGCAACATCCGCAAGTCCATGGGCATCTCACCGCAACCTCTCGCCTCTCACTCAGCCAGTGCCATCACGGAAAATGCAGCTGATGAGACGGAAGCGGACGAAGTCTTGGAGCCTCTGGAGAACCTGCCCTCAGCTGGCACCACCTCCGGGAGCGTGGCGGCCTCACATGCTACAGAGGAGGACGATGAGGAGGACGAGGAAGAAGAGGAGGAGGGAGAAGGGGCCGCACTGGGAGTAGGCAGCGTGGACGGGGGACTTGATGAAACCACGGGGGAGGCGATGGTGGAGGAAGGAGTGTCGCAAGACCCGGCTGATCTCAGCGAATTTTTTTCCAGCCCGCCTATGCCGCATGAAACCAGCATGGACGAGGGGAGCTGATCTTAAGCGACGTCTCATCTGGGTGCGCTGTTGGATTTTTTAGCTCTGAAAGCATATTACTGCATCAGAAGTGCCGTTCTTGTGTTGGGGAGCAGTGCCGCTGCATGCTTCGTTGTACCTGTGACAGTCGGCTTTGCGCTTTGAACTCGGTTGTGCAGTGTGTGCCGCATCTCTGCTGCCCTCGGCTCCGAGCAAAGAACGTTTGTATACATGTGTACATAATGTGCACGTTATTGTGTCACGGTTTTGGAAACCTGCAGGACATCCCGTCTTGTGCTTGAAGTGAACATTGCGACTTTTCTGGTTGGAAGGTTACTGATGGTGACAGAGTGAAGTTTTGTTGTTGAATAAGGAGTAGATAAGGAGTTTGAGTGACTGTTGAAGATGGTAAAATTTAGTGAATAATTATATCCTGTAGTCTAGTGGTTGGCAGTTAACTGACAACATGAGATTTTGTTGTTCGGACAAGAGAACTGAGGAGTTCAAATGGCCAGTGAAGATGGCAAAAATTTGATTATTAAGTACATCCTGTAGAATGCACAATGTCAGGTGATGCACGGATAATTTGTTTGTAACAGCTGTTCAGACAAATATCATTCCCTTGACGTATGCATTCTACGGGACATAGCTATGTCAAATGAGAGAACAAATGATGGGAGATTGGCCAGGTGCTTTGGAACACAGCTATGTCAAATGAGAACAAATCGAGGGAGATCTGCCAGGTTCTTTGGGACATAGCTATGTCAAAAGAGCCAGCAAATGAAGGGAAAGTGGCCAGGAGTACGTCCACAAAGTCGGAGAGCAGCTGCTGGAGTGGCAGATAACACTGCACTTGTGTTACAACATTATGTACAGGTGTGGGGAAACGGCTGCACACACTACCATCTCACCCAACACTGGGTGAACCTCAGGGTTTTGGATCGCTAACAAACAAGCAAACACCAGGAGTAAATGATTTGTAACAGTGCTCACATTATGATCAAGAGGCTCAGGGTTCAGACCTTGGATCTGTAATTGAGTTTGTGGGTGGGGAAGGGGGGGGGGGGTACAGGGGACATTTTCCTACAGGGTGTGGCCTGCACCTGATATCACATAGACTCCAACAGTTACAAATTGTGCGTTTTGAAAGCTGTTACCCCCCAAAAAAACCCACAACAACAACAAAATGACAGGACATTTCACCAGCCACGTTTTATTGTAGCAGGTGTGATGACCTCACTCTGAGCAAAAGCTGAATGTTGTTTGCTCAGAGGTGGTGAAGTTTACCTGTTTGTTGTGAATAATTATTGACTGAGGCCACTCATTTGTTGAATCTGTACTGGAAGGACTGGGCCTTCTTGGATGCGTTGTCCACAAGCAGAAGACGTCAACAAAACAAACGCAAAAACCAGAAGGAAAAAAAGAAGGAAAAAGTACAGGATTTTGTTTTGAAATAAATACCTCCTTGATTTTAGTCTTGATTTACAAAGCGAACTTTGTGGATGACAGTGACCATTGGTGAGGCTTGATGGACAAAAACACTGTGAGGTCAGTGTCGTACCTTGCTTGTCAGATGCTGCAACCTGCTTGTTTGATGTTTGGCTTCCATTGGCGTGACCACTTCACACTGGTGCATGGAAAAAATGTTCAAAAAAAAAGGATATCTTCTGCTGCATTCCTCTTTTTGTAGGGGTGGTGCACCCAGGGTTTTGGGGAGAGGCATTGTGTATGTGACCGTTTTCAGGTCCCCTGCCACTCTGGCAGCTGCATTGCGTCTTCAGGGGTTGACCTGGTGTGTGAGTTTTGGGTGTTTGACCAAACAGTGGTATGGCTGCCTGTGCTTGAGATTTTTAACGTGTGCACAGATGCTGATGCCTGCAACTGCATGTGGCCAAAAACCACAAGAGAGGCTGCACGAAAAGCCGACTTTGGAGACAGCTCCCTTGCCACTCTAGAGATTTGAACCTGTGTCAGCAGCATTCCGGGCCTGATGCTTATCCAACTGAGCTACACCCCTGCCTCTATAACTGTATAAGTCTAATATCAGACCAGTGAGCATTTTAAAGCAAAATCCATCACCTTTCTTATTTTCTTTGGATCTCTTTTACCCAGTTAGACAAAACATTTCAAGAAGATGAGTTTTCTGATCCAGTGAATGAATGCCGGTTAGAATTTTGTGAATGTTTTAAAGCATGTTATTTGTTATGTTGCAAGTATTCCCTAGTTCCCAGATGCTTTGAATTGTATGAAAGAAATTGTTATCAGCATGCTGTTGGTCAAATATACTGAACACAAAGATCATACCTAATCAGGTTTAAAAGTTAATGTTCATCAACGTGAAGTTTAGAAAGATTTTGTTGTTGTTGCTCCATTGATACTAATGATAGTGATACTGCAAGCCACATATTATATATGCTGGTATTGTCACGCTTGGTCCATTTTTACACCCGGAAAAAATTCTGGGCTGAGTGCAGGATACCGTATTTATACATGGCTGTCTCAGGATGGATGCACAGCTCGCATCCGATTGTACGCTGTCTGCCGCCTGCAGCACAAGAGCCATGGTCTGGAAGTATAGCAGTAACAGGTAGGTGTGTTTGGAACAAAAATGACGTCCAGTTCAGATCATACATGCAAGTGCAGCAGTCTGTGCCCAGCCTGGCCCTAAGGCCCGCAGTGCATTGGCCTGGCTTGTGCTGCAGTGTGAATGGACCCACCGTCAAGATTCAGGGATGCCTAGGAACTAATGAACTGCCTTCACTCGGTCAGCTGACAGCATTGTTATCTCCTGGGGACATGCGGTCATAAGGGGGGAGTGATGTTGGCTGTGTGGCTTTTGTGTCATAGTCAGTTGTCCGTGAGAAGTAAGTAACTTGGTGTTTTACGCCCAGTCAACCATTGCGGTTATATAGGGGCCATGTCTGTGAGAAGGGTTTGTTGAGTTTGTAACATCATGTTACGCTATATCACACTGACAAGCAGTTGAATGCTTTTGCTTGAATGTGTAAATTTAAGATCAAGACACATGAAAGGTTATAAAGGATGCCTTTGTTTTTTTTCTCTCAATGGGACAATACACATTTAAAAAAAAAAGGTGCAGGTTTTCAAGAGGGACTCCTTTTTCAAGCAACAGTTATTCTGTGGTCAGTCTTCACACCTTCTCCCAAGCAGCCCTTTAGTTTTCTGGGCCGGCTAGCTATAAATAGCTATTTAGCTCTGTGTCAGCAGGAGTCTGACTCTGTTGCCTGTGGCAGTGCATGGCTGACAGTACACAGTGGGGGATGAGGTTACAGGGTCATATGTGTGTTTCCGTCTTCATTGCAATTAAAGAAGTAACTGAGATATCTTTGTAGAAACTGCAGATGTCAAACATAGCACTTTTGACACTTTAGTGTAATTTGTTTTGGAAGGAAAAAAACAACTGTTAGTGGAGTCAAAAGGGGCATGCATGGTTGAATCTTTACTTACTATTACACTGATGTTTTGTACCAATAAGCACCAAACAGAGTTTTTTGCACTCAAACTAAGAACGGCACCGTAAAGTACAACTACTACTAGACAGACATGCAAAGTGGTTTCAGAAAGTAAATTGAATTACCTTGGCTATGGTGATCTGGTAGTCCACACCCTTCAGCAGTGATAAGCAGAACTCAGCTACTCTACAGCACACCCATTGTGTACTGTTATATTCCTTACACTTTACTTCTATAAAGTTTTGTCAACAAAACAACTGAAATAGAATCCAAAACATCGCCCGAGTACTATCAAAAACACTGGTATCCAAGCACAGGTATCCATTCCACAACAAGGTGTTGTGTGTCTGCCTGTGGGCAAGACCAGGTGGTAGGGATACTGACACCGGGTTCTCATTTACATCCCCTCCTGACCTGTCAGCTAATTACTCCCATGTTTGTCAGCATGCAATGTGAAGATCAGAGCCTGGAGAGTGCAGAGACCACTACACACCATCTGGGAAAACCTCTGGTCTTGATTTATGAGGTCTGATAATTTCCCTCAAATGAAAAGGAAGGGAGGAATTGATTGTGGCACCATCAATGTTTACAACCTAACAAAACATAAATTACTGCTGTCAGACTTGACCAAGAGGTGCCAGGGGACAGTCTGGCATGTGAGTAAACAGGAGATATCATCCCAAAGATGCTGAGGTGTGAAGAGTGGTGCACAATCTTTGTGAAAGTAAGAGGAAGGGGATTGAATCTTGAAGCTGCAGCCGCCATTTTGAAACCGTCTTGTAGCCAGGCAACGGGCCCCTAGAAAGCCCGCGCTGGCCTGAAACTGACCCCAGCAGGGCTAATGAGGTCAAGTCAGGCAGGCGGCAGGGAGCAACTAAAGAGTACACTCTGACTGTTGCACTGAGAAGGTGTGTCTTGGCAATATGTGCACCAAATGAAGCCAGGTCTTTTATCTTTTTTTGAAAGCCACGTCATTTTTTTGGCTCGTAGAATATTTGACCATCTGTTGCTTGAAAAAAGGGGTCAACCCCCCAAATTTGCATATTTTAAAATACAAAAGGCATTCCTTCAGTAATTTACCCGTTAGTGTGTTCTGATCTTTTTTCGTAACACTGCCAGTCAACTTCATTTCAGATGTGTGGGGGTGGGGGGTGGGTGTAAAATGAAGTACCAGTAATTCAAATAACTTCCACTGAAAATCATACATTTCATGAGTCACTTTTTGTCTTCAGTATACGTGTATTTTAAAGTGACACTTTTTTATATATCCTCAGAAATACGTACGTTCACAGAAAAAGTGGAGAAAAAATACACTTGAAATCAAAAGGCTGGTGTGTTTTTTGGTGTTTTTTATTTTTTATTGCTACATGAGTAGTTCTATATATATAACAATGAATAAACATTTGAAACATTTGCGATAATGAGTAAACTTCTCCGTATTGTAAAATTCACACTGCATCTGCATACTGCATTCAAGAGCACAATGTCCTCTTCCAAAGTGGACCGTGGTTAGAATTTGCTGTCCCCTACAAGCAAGCAACCACATGCTAAATTTACAGTTCTCCGTGATCTCATTGTAGCTTCAGTAAATTAACGTGACCAAAATGTAAATACTTCATGATTGTCCCAAATGCATAGCTATGGAATTCATAAGCAAACAACACAATACTACGTAGCATGCAGAGCAAATGGAACGCAGACCCACATATTTTTCCTACAACTAAGAAAAGCAAACACAACAGCAAGTTTGATAATCTCAACGTCTTGCTATGTGTTCAGGGTATGTAAAAAATGTTTTCACACAATTCGCTTTAAACAGGTGAATGGAGATGTTCTTTCAGACTACAATAACACCACAGAACCTCCAGAACCAGAACAGCTCTTCTGGCTTGGGAAGAAACCTGCAATGGTTTGGTCGTGAGCATCACTGCTTTACGACAGTGCAGTTAGCGAAAAGAAGTTGATGGCAACCTGACTGTTGGTACTGCACTGTGGAAAAATGTACCAACTGCCAGAATAGTAGCCACAACTGTCACCTGAACGGTGCCAGGCCCACTGCAGGTCTAGGTAAAAACTTCATGTGCCAACCATGACTAATTCATTCCTGAAAGAAAAACAAAACTTACTCCCCCTGCACCCTGGGTTTTTGCTGATCTCGGTCAATCATCAGTAGTTTACTGCCCCCTTAGGATTCTGCACCCTGGCTTGTTTGTGGATCCTGGCCAATCATCAGTAGTTTACTGACTCCTACATTATTCTGCACCCTGGCTTGTTTGTGGATCCTGGCCAATCATCAGTAGTTTACTGACTCCTACAGTATTCTGCACCCTGGCTTGTTTGTGGATCCTGACCACTCAGAAGTTTACTGACCCCTATAGGATTCTACACCCTGGCTTGTTTGTGGATCCTGGCCACTCAGAAGTTTACTGACCCCTATAGGATTCTACACCCTGGCTTGTTTGTGGATCCTGACCACTCAGAAGTTTACTGACCCCTATAGGATTCTACACCCTGGCTTGTTTGTGGATCCTGGCCACTCAGAAGTTTACTGACCCCTATAGGATTCTACACCCTGGCTTGTTTGTGGATCCTGGCCACTCAGAAGTTTACTGACCCCTAAGGATTTTACACCCTGGCTTGTTTGTGGATCCTGGCCACTCAGTAGTTTACTGACCCCTATAGGATTTTACACCCTGGCTTGTTTGTGGATCCTGGCCACTCAGTAGTTTACTGACCCCTATAGGATTCTACACCCTGGCTTGTTTGTAGATCCTGGCCATTCATCAGTAGTTTACTGACTCCTGTTGGATTTTACACCCTGGGCTGTTTGTGGATCCCAGTCAAGCACACTGAACAGAAAAGGAAGTCAACTCCTGGAGTCACTTCCCTTGCTAACTGTGCTTGCACATTTTACAGCCTTGGAACAGTTTAAATGACTGCTTTCTTGTGCCTGTACTCCACAGTAGCACCTGTGGGGAAACCTGCAGACTGTCCATACTGGATATGGATGCAGGGTTGAAAAGTTTAAAGGTAGTTGCCTTGCCTGACTGATCCTCCTCTTACTTAATTATGTTACACATAGTATATAGACATGCACATAAACACACTCGTGAAAGGAAGGGGGGGGGGGGGGGGGGGGAACAATTGCAGAGGAACAGTTGAATAACAAGACCATAGTAATAGTAAATACTTCAAGGTCAAGGTTACAGCAGTACATGTATATTGTACAACTCTTGGATTTCTGCCACAGAGCCAAGAAGTGGTGCAGAGTACAGTTTGCAGTTTTGTGTAAATTATTGTGATCAAACGTTGGACAGTTTTGGTGTAAAAGTAAAAATGATAGTCATAAATATACACATCACATCTATTTGATATATTGATATTTCCAGCATGTATTTAAGAATAATATTACAAGTGTGTGACACGTGAATTTATAATAACAGTCAACATAAACTGTTCACCTGCAACAGTGATTTGCTCACAGACACACACACGCACACACACATAAAAACTCATACACACACACACAACACACACACACACACACACACACAAACACATATACACACACACACATGCATAAAAACACACAGACTAATACACTCGCACACTAAACAGAACATGGAGAGATTCAAAAGCTTGTCCTCTACCTTCCTGTCCTCATGGTGCTTATCTGACTAGTTACAGCAATAACTGCACCATATACACAACACCCCCTCCCCGCTTGAATAACAATAACTGCAATATACACAGCACCCCCTCCCCGCTTGAAAAGCAAACGCAACAAATGAAAGACTCGCAAGTAATGGCAAAAAACAAAAAACCCATACAACACGAAGGATTTAGGTCATTTGACAAATATACAACCATCAAAATGGCATCTGTATGCAACAAGACCCAAACAAAGGTCACAGTGGAACCTTCTGAATCAAAACACTGATGATCCCAAAACCTCATCATCTGGACAGTGACAATTTCCAAATGCTAATCAGCTGACCTGTTTTGCGGATCTGGAAGTAAAATTGGGCACCAAACCATAACTTTGCTCAAAAGGTTAACGATGCAAAGTGAACACTCCCTGCTCACTCTTACAAACAAATTGAAAAGTTATAACAAAATCAGTTGCACAATAGCGGACACTAAAGGGCTGCATTGGTCAATCCAATCACACCACCTTCAACTCTGAGATAAATATCCACGGCTTAAACCTGATTTGGTTTATTTAAAAAATGTGTGATACACCCACCAGAAAAATACACACTAAGAACCACAAGCCATCTAGATCACCACACGCCCAACACTCTCGTGGTCTCTCCCCTTAGAACCAAAAACTGAGATGATTTTTTTAGAGAGTCCAGACAGCAGCTCAAATCACACAGACAAAATACAGCCGCCTGAATGGCAGCAGGCATTTTACAGAGCATAGCCATCTGAAGGGCAGAGGACACAATACAGACAGGACACTATACAGAGCATAGCCATCTGAAGGGCAGAGGACACTATACAGACAGGACACTATACAGAACATAGCCATCTGAAGGGCAGAGGACACTACAGAGCATAGCCATCTGAAGGGCAGAGGACACAATACAGACAGGACACTATACAGAGCATAGCCATCTGAAGGGCAGAGGACACTATACAGACAGGACACTATACAGAGCATAGCCACCTGAAGGGCAGAGGACACTACAGAGCATAGCCATCTGAAGGGCAGAGGACACAATACAGACAGGACACTATACAGAGCATAGCCATCTGAAGGGCAGAGGACACTATACAGACAGGACACTATACAGAACATAGCCATCTGAAGGGCAGAGGACACTACAGAGCATAGCCATCTGAAGGGCAGAGGACACTATACAGACAGGACACTATACAGAGCATAGCCATCTGAAGGGCAGAGGACACTATACAGACAGGACACTATACAGAACATAGCCATCTGAAGGGCAGAGGACACTACAGAGCATAGCCATCTGAAGGGCAGAGGACACTATACAGACAGGACACTATACAGAGCATAGCCATCTGAAGGGCAGAGGACACTATACAGACAGGACACTATACAGAACATAGCCATCTGAAGGGCAGAGGACACTACAGAGCATAGCCATCTGAAGGGCAGAGGACACTATACAGACAGGACACTATACAGAGCATAGCCATCTGAAGGGCAGAGGACACTATACAGACAGGACACTATACAGAACATAGCCATCTGAAGGGCAGAGGACACTATACAGACAGGACACTATACAGAACATAGCCATCTGAAGGGCAGAGGACACTACAGAGCATAGCCATCTGAAGGGCAGAGGACACAATACAGACAGGACACTATACAGAACATAGCCATCTGAAGGGCAGAGGACACTACAGAGCATAGCCATCTGAAGGGCAGAGGACACAATACAGACAGGACACTATACAGAACATAGCCATCTGAAGGGCAGAGGACACTACAGAGCATAGCCATCTGAAGGGCAGAGGACACTATAGAGTGTAGCCATCTGAAGGGCAGAGGACACTATAGTGTAGCTATCTGAAGGGCAGAGGACACTACAGAGTGTGGCCATCTGAAGGGCAGAGGACACTACAGAGTGTAGCCATCTGAAGGGCAGAGGACACTACAGAGTGTAGCCATCTGAAGGGCAGAGGACACTATACAGAGCATAGCCATCAGAATGGCAGAGAACACTACAGACTGAGCATAGCCATCAGAATGGTAGAGAATGCCATACAGACAGAGCATATAGCCACCTGGATGGCAGAGGACACTACACAGACAGAAAACAGCTATCTGAATGGTACAGGACACTATGCAAACAGAGCACAGCTATCTGAATGGTAGAGGACACTATGCAAACAGAGCACAGCTATCTGAATGGTACAGGACACTATGCAAACAGAGCATATAGCCACCTGGATGACAGAGGACACTACACAGACAGAACACAGCTATCTGAATGGTACAGGACACTATGCAAACAGAGCACAGCTATCTGAATGGTAGAGGACAATACAGACCGACCATATAGCCATCTGAATGGCAGGACACTATACAGACAGAGCATAGCCATCTGAATGGAAAATGACACTACACAGCCAGAGCTGATGAACTCTGGGAAGACCTCAAGTTTGGCTACTGTCAGAAAGGTTCGCTGATCCCTGAAATTCAGGTATTTGTGGCTCCTGAATTTTTGCAACAGGCAGTTTTCAAACTGTTGTTGGAGACACTGTGATAGCCATACAATGACCCACTCCAGGCTTTGAAGGGAGAACCTTTGAACTGTATGTATGAACATACACTGACCTGCTCCAGGCTTTGAAGAGAGAACTTTTGAACTGTATGTATGACCATACACTGACCCATTCCAGGCTTTGAAGGGAGAAACTTTGAACTGTATGTATGACCATACACTGACCCGTTCCAGGCCTTAAAGGGAGAACCTTTGAACCGTATATATGGCCATACACTGACCTGCTCCAGGCTATAAAGGGAGAACCTTCGAATTGTATGTATGGACATATACTGACCCACTCCAGCCTATAAAGGGAGAACCTTTGAACACTTTGTATGACCATACACTGACCTACTCCAGGCTTTAAAGGGAGAACCTTGGACAGCTCTGGGTTCTCAACAGAGGGGACCTGGATTTCTGCATCCGCAGTGCCCCACTGCCAGGACACATCCCAGCTCCTGTAGTAGATGAAGATGAGTATGTCAACTGTATAAACATATAAATGTCAATGGTGTAGATGTATAAATGTGAACTGTATAAATGTATTATTATGAACAGTATAAATATACATGTGTGTGATTCAGAACTGCTACTACTGAAATAGTGTTCAGTCTCTCATGTACTACAGAACCCACCTGGCGCATGATAATTAAGTGTATGCACCACCCTGGCAACGCACACACCACTCATGCATGCTACAGGAGAGTTCTGTGTGGAGAAACCTTGAAAGCAACCCTCAGCTTCTTGATGGGGTTATTCTGGGTGACGGCGGGTACCAACTTAACTCTGGTTGCAAACACCTCCTCTGATGGCAACAGAGAGAATACTTGTAACATCTGTAAGAACAAGTGTGATGACTGACTGTTGCACTGGTGTCGCTAAGTGTGCTTTGGCTGTCGGCAGACACAACTGAGAACAAGCCTAGAGAACATGCAAGATAATAACATCACACTTTGTTTTGCGCAACATGGCGCTTCGTTTTGGCACCCCAGAAGTGGACAGTGAGGATGGTCAGGGCAGCCATGGCTGAAGCCAAAGGGGCATTTCCTTAGACTCTGTAGAAGGTTAGTCTGTCAGCACATCATTCAAATCTACTTTACAGATGATTTACTGGTGAAGAAGAAAAAATACTTATATATCACTATACACATGCTATTTATGTACAAAACTACAAAATCACAGCAGGTGACTTGCAATGAGTTTATGATGGCACAAACATGACTTAAAAATATGATGCAGAAAATAACAACACATCATTGAAGAACATGACTTCAAAACAGACACCACATTTTTTAATATAATGATCAAAAGATTGGCTGACTAGTTCACAAAAAGAAGAAGATAACTGCACAGAGAAGCAACAACTGTGTATGTGTGTATACTAAGTTTGTGTGCCCAATATATATATATGTGTGTGTGTGTGTGTGTGTGCACACACCCATTTGAGTAGATGTATATTATGTGGAGAAGGCTTGAATGGACATGTGTGTGTGGGTGTGCATGCATGCATGTGCACATGTGTTCATCTGCTGTACTCTCTGTGCATCTCCCTTCCAGTAAAAACACCAGGGGCTATTAGATGAAACTGTTTTCCCATGCCAACAAAAGTTATGGCTTTTTGCCAGAGAGTTTCTCATTGTTCAGTCCCCACAAGTTAATCCTTCCCGCCCTCTATGCCACGGCCACCAGTGTCATGCTTAAACTCACACATAGTATACATGTGGAGGGCCCTGGCAGTATAATAACAACGGTTTCCTTCTCCAGCAGTTCTGAGAGCAACCACCAGAAACTAGGGTTAGCTCCTCTGGTGATTCCAAAAATATGAAACAAGAATGACTGGACACAAAACAACGCAGTTCAACCAATAACAGATAAATAGCTTTCCACCTCATTTTCGATCACTTTTTATCGTTTAACTGTCTAAGTGTCATTTTGTAGCTTCATAACGGGGATTACCCTGAAAATGTGCAGGTTGTGTTTTGTCCTAAGAAATAGCGTTCTTCTGAACCTTTCATGTCTTTTGATCTCCTTTGGCGTCTGACTGCTACCATCATTCTTTAGCACAAATGCAACACAGGAAAGATGCTTGAGTCATACGCAGCAAAACAAAACCCACACAAAACTGAGAACATGACTCACCACAAGAGCCTTCTAGGCTCAAGAAGAAGAGAGACCAGGATAGGGAGTGACTAAAAGAAGCTGGTTTGAAAAGAGCCTCCAGGATAGGGAGCAACTAAAAGAAGCTGGTTTGAAAAGAGCCTCCAGGATAGGGAGCAACTAAAAGAAGTGGTTTGAAAAGAGCCTCCAGGATAGGGAGCGACTAAAAGAAGCCGGCTTGAAAAGAGCATCATGGAAGAACTGAAAGCCATTAGATCTGATTTGTCTTTCTTCAAGGACTGTTTTTGCATCCCATAATTTATTTGTGACGTATGTTTGTGAAAACCCGGGTCTCCAATATTGGAGAGTCCACATGGGATCGACGGAGGGACTTCTAGCTGTGTAACACAATGTGCATATCAAGATTAAGTACATAAAGATATTCCCTGATTGTGACCAGCGACACCTCAAGCACTGCCCACCCTATCACAATTGAGACACTGAAATGGACAATTTATAGAAAACATATCTCTCTGTAAATAAGCATGTTACTTTGTCGCCTAGAATGCATGTGCACGTGTATTTCATCAAATGATAAGATGTCTGAAAGTTAGCACTTGTTACATGTTTACGTCAGTACAAGCATGTTACTTTGTAGCCTAGAACCCCCTCCCCAACATGTATTTCATCAAATGATAAAATGTCTGAAAGTCAGTACTTGTTACATGTTTACGTCAGTACAAGGGAATGAAGACAACACTGAGTGCCAGCCTGCTGACTGTCAACAAATATGATTTCACTGTTTAATGGAGGCCAGTGTTGGGCCAATGTCAGTCCACTAAGCGTCGGTGCCAGAAAATGAAGACAGCAGTCATTACATATCAACGATCTTCTGAAAAGTGCGTCAATGGACGTCATGTGGAGTGACCATCACCAGTGGCAGTGAGGGCCTGCTTTGTTGTTTTTCATTATACTGTATGTAATCTGTGGCTGGAAGTCTGTTGTTTTTGTAAGAGTCCTGTCTGCAACATCTGGTCACCCATTCCCCACCCCCACCCCAAGCACTGTTGTTTTTGTAAGAGGCCTGTCTGCAACATCTGGTAAGAGGCCTGTCTGCAACATCCGGTCACCCCCTCCCCACCCCCACCCAAAGCACTGTTGTTTTTGTAAGAGGCCTGTCTGCAACATCTGGTAAGAGGCCTGTCTGCAACATCCGGTCACCCCCTCCCCACCCCCACCCAAAGCACTGTTGTTTTTGTATGAGGCCTGTCTGCAACATCTGGTAAGAGGCCTGTCTGCAACATCCGGTCACCCCCTCCCCACCCCCACCCAAAGCACTGTTGTTTTTGTAAGAGGCCTGTCTGCAACATCCGGTCACCCCACCCCCACCCCCTCCCCCACCCCAAAGCAGTTTCACATTAGGGGACAAAGAAACTTCCAAGATGAATCAGCTAGCAAATATGCCATCACAGCATTCAGAAGCAGCAAAGAGACTCAAACTGTTTTGCTGTAGTACCTCCACTTGTGACCAGTGACAGCTCAAACACTACCCCCACCCACCCACCCACGCACCCATCAAAAAAACAAGCAAATGAACAGCTTTCCCGTGGAGGGGCAAAGAAAGTGCAACGCTGAGTTAGCTGGCAAATGAGTCACCACGCCCAACACAGTCTCTATGCAGCAGTCACAAAGAGGCTGAGGTTGGTTTGCAATAGCATTTCCACTTTCTATCCGTGTTCATGTAACAATGGTAAACAACGCCACTGGACAACGAATCATCCGTGAATCACAACCACCATAAACTGATACTGCAGCTCATAAAAATAGGGGAGAAAAAAGCGACAGAGATTTCACAACCACAGTGTTGTATGATATGCCATGGGAGGAAGCAATAAAAAATACAGAGGAAAATTGCCATAAAAATCTCACAGGGAACATTGCACCATTCAAACGTGACAAGAGTTTTGGACCAAAAAATAACATAATAATATATATTACACATACAGCTTTGAACTGGTTAGCATAGCATAAATAACAAGCATCGACCTCCCATCCCCATCCTTTTTCATGCAATCAGCCTGCTGGCAGGCAAACAACACAGCACACTCACTGATGGTCTGGTCGTCCCCAATGTCAGGGATATCCATAAGCCAGCTCAATCACCCTGGCACAGTCTGTATGTCTAAAGTATTTCTCACACAACCAGGAAGCCAGTGTTTTCTCCAGTTCAGATCAAAATTGCATAACAACACTCACAGAAGCCCACAGGCACTCCCTCAACCAGCTTCTCAGAAGCGGCCACAAATGCTTCCTTTCATACAGTTGCAGTTTTCTGCTGGTCTGAAGACAGCCCCGCCTCATCCTCTGAAGGCAGGTCATCTACCACCACTGTCCGTCTTTCACACCTCTCTCTCCCACGCAACGCATGGTGTGCTATCTTCCACTCTTGCTGCCAGCGTCCAGGGCCCTTCAAGCTTCAAGCCCTGCAAACCCCTTCTGATTCCCACAAGCCTCCCCCTCCCCCACAACAGGCACATCACCCCCCCCCCCACCCCACCCCACAAGCCCCCTCTCAGGACAAGCCCCCCACCTGACCAAGCCCCCCCTCCCCCCACAACAAGCCCCCCTCCAACAAACACCCCCCACCCAAGACAAGCACCCCACCCCCACAGTAAGTACATCACCCCCACAAGCACCCCTCCCTCTTCCCCGCAACACACACACCATCTACCCCTGGATGTTTACAGGGTCACCGCTGAAACGTGAAAACAGTGCCCCACTCCAGCAGTAAATATAATCCCTTGATGACCTTACCAAAAACAAAACAAACAAACAAACTAAAAAGACAGTACAATGGTGGAAACGTTTGCTGAAACTGCAGTGTTACATTGCAGGACTGCAGAGACTGAGGCTTTTTTTGTACAAGCCCACCAAGCTAAGGAATATGGAAACTAATTTAAACAGAAGGAACAGTTGCTAGCCTGAGATTATTACTCGCCTGAGATTTCTTCCCTTAAAACTGATGAAAAACCGGTTTCCGTTTCACACATGCTCGGACTCATTTCCCCAGCTTTAGCCAAGTTAAAACAGCGATGGCACTGCACTGCAGACAGCACTGCTCGGATTTCTTTTGTGACAATCAGGAAGTTTGACAAACTCAGAGAACTCCTCATCAATGCAGACACCAAAAGCATGCCCAGCCTGAGCAGTTAGCAGCTTTCTCTCCTTGTCCTGGATGAGCGTATTTCTGCAGCCCTGACGTTTCAGCAGGCCACTGACCAGTTTCACAGATCTTAGTACACAGCACTTAACTCCGCTTGAGACGTGATTCTCTCTCTCTTTGCATATAATACACACGCCGAGGGCAGCGTATGATTCAGAGTGTGATGACAGCCAAGCTGCACAATTAATTTATGAAAGCAATCTCATGCATTTGCATCCCAAAACCATCACTCTTACAGAACAACAGCACAGACATTTTTAGCAGGTCACTGACCAGTCTCACTGACTTTGGTACACAGCACTTAGCTTAGCTTACGGTCTCTCTCTCTATGTAGATAATACACACACACTTTATGTACATAATACACACACAAACACATGCACGCACATATTCAAGGGCAGCAAATGATTCAGTCAGTGACTACAGCCGAGCAGCATGATTAATTTATCAAAGCAATCTAATGCATTTGCATCCCAAAACCATCACTCTTAAAGAGCAACAGCACCAGCGATAGAAAAACTGCTCTTAAAAGTGTTACAGCACCAAAACCTCACATCTGATGGACCTCACATTAACTAAATTCAGTGTTTTCCTGTTTTGAAATAAAAAGAGCCATTCCTTTAATACCATCATAAAAATCAAGCAAAAATGGTCTTAAAAGATGGCAGGTCCTTGTGGTGAGGGGTTTGTTTACACAGAAACATGAAGGGAAAAGGTTCAGATTTTTGTGTGTGTGTAAAATAGGGGTGAACCTTGTGGTGAGGGGTTTGTTTACACAGAAACATGAAGGGAAAAGGTTCAGGGGTTTGTTTACGCAGAAACATGAAGGGAAAAGGTTCAGATTTTTGTGTGTGTGTAAAATAGGGGTGAACCTTGTGGTGAGGGGTTTGTTTACACAGAAACATGAAGGGAAACGGTTCAGATTTTTTTCTTTTTTTTCTTTTTGTAAAATAGGGGTGAACCTTGTGGTGAAGGGTTTGTTTACACAGAAACATGAAGGGAAAAGGATCAGGAAGAAGAAAAAAGAAAAAAAGAGAGAGAAAAAAAGGTTTTAAAATAGGGGTAAGAGGCTTGTTTACATAAAAACATAAAGGGGTGAGGGGTTGTTCACACAGAAACATGAAGGGAAAGTGATGAGGAGTTGTTTAGACAAAAACATAAAATGGCTGTAGGGTTGTTTACACAGAAACATGAAATGCAAGGGTGCAGGGTTGTTTACACAGAAACATGAAGGGAAAGGGGTGAGGGGTTGTTTACACAGAAACATGAATGGAAAGGGGCAAGAGGTTGTTTACACAGAAACATGAAGGGAAAGGGGCAAGAGGTTGTTTACACAGAAACATGAAGGGAAAGGGGCAAGAGGTTGTTTACACAGAAACATGAAGGGAAAGGGGCAAGAGGTTGTTTACACAGAAACATGAAGGGAAAGGAGCAAGGGGTTGTTTACACAGAAAAATGAAGGGAAAGGGGCAAGAGGTTGTTTACACAGAAACATGAAGGGAAATGGTTCAGGGAAAGGAGTGGTCTTAACCCTTTCACTGCCCAAGCCTGTGAAACTTCCAGGCTGAAAAGTGTGCACAAATATCACTGCAAATGGACTGTTTTCCAGTCCTATAAGTAGTCTAATTTCAACACTGAGCATTTTGACTCAATTTCAAATTCCATGCTTCATTGGTCATTTTTAAGTGATGGCCCGGAAAGCATGGCAGTGAAAGGGTTTGTAAAAGAGGGCTGGACCTTGAGGCGCAAGGTTCACTTATGCACACAGGGACACGAAGGGACAGGGTCACTTATGCATACAGAGACATGAAGGGAAAAGTTCACTTAGGCACACAGAGACACGAAGGAAAAGGTTCACTTAGGCACACAGAGACACAAAGGGAAAGGTTCACTTATACACACAGAGACATGAAGGGAAAGGTTCACTTAGGCACACAGAGACACAAAGGGAAAAGTTCACTTATGCACACAGAGACACAAAGGGAAAGGTTCACTTATGCACACAGAGACGCAAAGGGAAAGGTTCACTTATGCACACAGAGACATGAAGGGATAGGTTCACTTAGGCACACAGAGACACAAAGGGAAAAGTTCACTTATGCACACAGAGACACGAAGGAAAAGGTTCACTTATGCACACAGAGACACAAAGGGAAAGGTTCACTTATGCACACAGAGACATGAAGGGAAGGGTTCACTTAGGCACACAGAGACACAAAGGGAAAGGTTCACTTATGCACACAGAGACATGAAGGGAAAGGTTCACTTAAGCACACAGAGACATGAAGGGAAAGGTTCACTTATGCACACGCACACAGACATGAAGGGAAAGGTTCACTTAGGCACACAGAGACACGAAGGGAAAGGTTCACTTAGGCACACAGAGACACGAAGGGAAAGGTTCACTTACACACACAGAGACACAAAGGGATAGGTTCACTTACACACACAGAAACACGAAGGGACAGGTTTAAAAAACAAAAATTATATAAAAAAAGGCATAGTCTTTTGTCTGTGGCTCCACGGGAAAAGCCAAACGGGTGATAGAGGAAGTGATCACTGTGTTTGTGACAACACATACAAGTTTTTCTATGGGTCTATTTACTGTACCACCCCTCTATCACAAAAATACCTCAGACTGTGGACGACGTCGAGAACATGCGTAACATTTTTCCTACTGGCCTATCAATTGTGCCACAGACTGTGGATGACGTCAACAACAGGTGTAACATCTTTCCTCTGGGCCTGTCAATTGTGCCACTCCTCTCCCACAAGAAAACACCTCAGACTGTGGATGACACCCACATGTGTAACATTCTTCCCATGGGCCTATTACTTATGTCCACCCCACTATCACAAAAAAACACCTCAGACTGTGGACAACGTTGACAACGTGTAACATTCTTCCTTCCTATGGGTCTATTACTTATGCCCCCCCCCCCCCCCCCAACCATCTCAAAAACCACCTCAGACTGTGGACGATGTTGGGAACTGCAGTTTGACCCGCTGACTGACTGTGAACACGGGGAAGACCTTGACCTTGAACCCAGGGTCAGGCAGCACGACCTTGCCCAAAAGACAGCGGCTCCAGCCCGGCAGCGACAGCAAGTAGGAGAAGATAACCCCGTTGTCTCCAGCCATGGTGACGCAGAGAGTGACGGACACTGGCAGCTGGTCGAGCGTCAGCAGTGATTCCATCTTCCCATCGTGACAGAACACAAGGCTGCCATTGGTGCACACCACTCCTGCGGACGAAGCCGTCATCCCCACCTGTACAGAGAGGGACACGGCTTTTCACTCCTCCACAACGTCAGCTCCATCAAGATGTAGTGTTTTCGTTCAAAGTGAGAGACAGGCAAGTCTGCATATCTGTGGAGAGGGACTGTTTGTGCAAAACTATAGTAAAACTGTGTTTTCACAAATCTAGGAATTCAGTTTCTGGCACTTTTCCATTGCTTTTCAAGGCCATGTTGTGGTCTCTACCATGATTTGTGGCTTTTACAAAGTCTGCAGTCTGCTGCACGTCCCTGATATAACCGCACCGGTTGACTGGGCGTAACTTACTTATTGCTGCATGAACGAGGAAAGTGCCTGCGTTACACGTAACCACAGCAGTAAATAAGCAAGCAGTTGCATACTACCACCCACTCAACTGTGTAGGTCACATCAAGGTGAATATAGCGAGAGAGCAACAAAGAAACAAAAAGACAATGGAAATAATCAAAAGACAGAAAGAGCAGACAGAAAGGATAAAGGAGAAACTGGCATTTTCAGGGCAAAAGTTATATCTATACACACATTGGCATTTTCAGGGCAAAAGTTATATCTATACACACATTTCTCATCTGGGTACAATGTATCAACTGAAGAATTAGGTTTTGTGACTAGAATGCTACCAGTATAAGTAATACTGCTGGGTAACTGACATGCTGTATATTAACAAGCATACTGGGTAAAGAGATCCACGCCTTGTTTATGTAATGTAAAAGAATATTTATAAAGCACTTACAACTGATGTGAGTCCAAAGTGCATAATACAAAACAACAGTCGACAAAAGTTTACAGATTTAAATAAACAAAGAGACTCCACTAATAATACAAACAAAATACACTACCACATTTCATTCAATGTCTTCCGCATCACTTCCAACACACAGACACACACAACTCTTCATTCAATGTTTTTCTCATCACTTCCAACACACACACACACACACACACACACACACACACACACACACACACACACTGTGGCAGACACAGGCAGACACAGAGGCACGCACACATACACACTCACACACTGTGGCACAGACAGTTCACACACACACACACACACACCACATTCTGTGACAGATGGACAATTAAACCAAATTTGCCAAAGACCACTGACAAACCTGGTCCTTAGAGCTGAGGGTGTCATGAGCAATTCCAATGCCAAACAGGTAACCCGAGTTAATGTTGCCAATCTTGCTGGTGTTCTTCTCCACCGCCACCGACCACTGCGATGACTGCATCAGGGGCTCAGCGGTGAAGGTTGTGGAGTTGAAACCCCACGAGATGAGGGTTCGATTCCCAGCCCGTGGAGACGGAGCGGGACCCTGGGCGTCAGGGCTCGATGGTGTATCCGCTCTAGCTGGGGAGGTGGCCATCACAGAGCGAATGGTTGGGGTGATGACGGCACACTTCTCCGTTGCATCGCCTGCAAAGATGCGGTAAGCTGCCATTCTGGGTGTAATGAAGGTCGAGTTGGCATTTGAAATCCAAAAACTCAACCATAACAATGGAAAAAAAATAATGATACTCAATAATGACATCACTAAATCAAAAACACACACCAAGAAACCCCAAAACTAGTACCAATACCAACAAAGAACCATCATTCCAATACTTCGTTCAGCCCCAAGAAATCATTTAACACATCCATCCACAACAGAAAAATGCCTGGTCGATATCCAAAATTCACACATGTGCATCCCATTCTTCACTCCTGAAATATCCTCACACGGTACTGCGACTAATACACTGCAATACCCAGCATTACTATTGCTCCCATTAGTAATGAAGCAAAACAACACACAAGCCATACCTGCCACCTTACGTAGGAGGTCAAAAGCAGATGCACGGAACTCGAGGAGAGAGGAATGAATCCTGGACATGGCTTCTGTGTCTCCGCACAGCTGCTTGTGAGTGGACGCCAGGTCAGTGTGCCTGTCAAACAGGGCATTGGAGGACAAGGGTCAGTCACAGTACGCATCCCTTAGCCACAGTAAAACATCCCTCAGCTGCAGTACATCCCTCAGCCACAGTAAAACATTACTCTGCTGTAGTACATCCCTCAGCCACAGTAAAACATCCCTCTGCTGTAGTACATCCCTCAGCCACAGTAAAACATCCCTCAGCTGCAGTACATCCCTCAGCCACAGTACAACATCCCAATGTCCCTCAGTCACAGTACAACATTACAACATCCCTCAGCCACAGTACAACATTACAACATCCCTCAGCAACAGTACAACATCCCTCAGCCACAGTACAACATCCCTCCTTTGTTGCAAATGGCTCCTTTCTACTCATTAAACATTTAGGAATAAAACCAACATTTACTTCAGCCTTAATGAGTGCATATCATTCAAATATTGTCTTCTATACACATGTGACATAACCGGAAACAAAGTTGACTGCCAGTCAGCAACAACAGATCAAAACTTTGTGCATTGTTTTGCATCGTCCCATTAAAAAAAACTGTTTAATGAACTGCTGGTGTATCTTGATCTCTCGACAGGTCTGTCGATACAATGCTCTGGCTCCAGCCATGAGTCAAAAAGCCACCACATTCTAAACTTAACCTTAAATAATCTGACTCGACACTGTCCCAGTGAATCTCCACTCTGCACTAAACCGCTGCACACTCACTGAGTCTCCAGCTCTTGCACCTGCGCCCCGACCGGTGGCGCCTCCCCTGAACACTGCAGCACGTGGCGCCGCCTGTCCTCCTGCAGCAGGTCCTTGCAGCGCTGCACGAGGTTCTGCAGCTGCTGCGACTGGCTGGCCACGACAGCTGCATGCGTATTGCAGGCAGCCAGTCTGGTGGCGTGCAGGGCGTCGAGGTGCCTGAGGGCGGTGCGCTTGTGGGTGTTGAGGATGTGGGTGACGTCGTGGATCATGCGCTCGTACTGAAGCTCCAGTCTCCCGCGGGCACTGCTGTGGACAGCCTGTGGAAAGTACAACAACAGTAAATAACAATAAGGTCAAATGTAACAACAACCTGTACTTACAGTAACTTGACCGATGCTTTTTGGGGTGCCTACCCTAACTTTTTTTGGGGTGCCTACCGTAACTTTTTCTGTCTCAGAAAATGACAACAAAGAAAATATATGTCTGAGAGAATTTTGTTCGAAACAGATCAAAACAAGCAACACACACACACACACACGACTATACCTACCTACCCAATATTTTGGCCTTTTCCATACATATTTTTTATTTCGCCTAAGGACAGCAGTATAAAATATCTAAAAACACTGTGACCTATTTGACAAATTTGTACTATGAACACACATGCAAATAACTTGTCAGTATGCTCCAAATGGACAGTCATTAACATAATCCACCAAAAACACAGTTCTTTCTTTTCTGCCTTCCCTCCCAAACAACAACAACAACATTATGTTCCTTGGGTTCCAAATGGAAATTCAATATGATTTATGTAAAACCAGACTCAAATGCATCACAAGATATCCCGCTGGTTCATTCACCAATACCAGCTTTTGACAGTCATTCTTCACAGGTTAATTCATCAATACCAGCTTTTGACAGTCATTCTTCGCAGGTTCATTCACCAGTCCCAGCATTTGACAGTCATTCTTCACAGGTTCATTCACCACTCCCAGCTTTTGACATTCATTCTTCACAGGTTCATTCACCACTCCCAGCTTTTGACAGTCATTCTTTGCAGGTTCATTCACCAGTCCCAGCTTTTGACAGTCATTCTTCACAGGTTCATTCACCACTCCCAGCTTTTGACAGTCATTCTTTGCAGGTTCATTCACCAGTCCCAGCTTTTGACAGTCACTCCTTCACAGGTTCATTCACAAGTCCCAGCTTTTAACAGTCACTCCTCACAGGTTCATTCACCAGTTCCAGCTTTTGACAGGCATTCTTATTCAGAAAGAACACTTAATCAGTGAATGGTCAGCTGTACTTCACTAGCTGGACTTCATCAAGAAAATAACTCTTGTGATGAGAGTGCTGAGCTGAACTTCACCACAGGACACAACCATTTAGGAGACAAAAATGAGCAGCGAAAAGACCTATGACTCACTCCAATTTCCTGAATGAGCTGCTCAGTCTTGGTGCGTCTCTCCTCTGTCTCTGCCATCATGGCTTCCAGACGCTCCCTGTAGCCTCCCAGGGAACCCTGCACATAGTAAACACAGTGGATGCTGTTAAAGGGGAACCGGAGGGAATCTGCAGCTCTGGTGACTGATTATAGGAGAACTGAAGTGAAGAATCATCTTGGACCTCAATGACGGGAAAGGTCTAAAAATGACAGCAGATTTTCACTTGATTTATGCTTCCGTTTGTTAAAAACTGGCAATTGAAAAGATGACCACAAGTGCTGCCATGTTGAGCCCAGCAGTCTGTATCACTGGTACAGTATTACAGTATCCGTGATGTCATGAATGAGGCTAGCAATCATGTGTGGTAAAAGCATTCAGCATGTCATGAGCAAACCTGTTTCTGCTCTTAATAATAATATTAATAATTAAAGTATTTGTAAAGCACAAAATCTTGTCTATAGAGACTATTCTAAACACACACGCACGCACACACGCACGCACGCACACACGCACGCACGCACACACACACACACACACACACCTTGACTTGCTTCCAGGCAGTATCCAGATCTAGGATCTTATGTCCAGCATGTCGCCCTGTCCCCTCGCAAACGCATAGGTGGCACACCAGCACCTGGCAACCCCCGCAGTAAATGTGGGTCACCTCCTCCGCATGGTCTGAGCAGTACGTCACTGCCTCCTTGTCCACGCACTCCACCTTCACGGGGCGCGACAGCCGATGCTGCTGCAGTGAGCCTCGTTTGGGATGGTAGCGGTCCAGACATCCCTGGCAGTACAGCACCGAGCATTGCTTGCAATACCACTCGGCCTTTTCCTTGCCGTCCTCGCCGTCACACATTCCGCACGAGCAGTCCTCCGCTCCTTCTTCCGCAAACACCGGAAGGTCGCAGTCAGAGGGCATGGACAGGTCAAGGCTGGTGGGAGAGGTTGTGGAAAGGTCAAGACTCTTGCTCTTGGAGATGGTGGTGCTCTGCAGTTCCTGGAAGCGGAAGACGATGTTTTCCAGTGCCAAGTTTCGTGGTAACTTCTCCATGCGATGCTCTGACAAGGTGTGCTGATTGCGACAAGACGGGCACTCCAGACCTATCAATAAGGAAACAAGACAGTGCATTCCAGTTACACTCACTTTTTGTGAACTGCCATGATCAGAAAAACAGTAACAGACTGTCAAAAACACACTCACAGAATCACACACACACACACACACACACACACACACACACACACACACACACACACTTGCATGTGCAGCATGCACTTCTAACCAGAATGGCACACTTGAATCAAAATCTGACCTGAGCTTAAAAATTTGGATGCACATGCAACACAGTTCAACATTACCTTGATTCCTACTCATATATTATACATACTATGTACAATTTGTTTTTCCTTAACTTCATACAGCTAGCTAGGTGTGGGGCACAAGCCAATACCGAACATATTATTGTCAGAACACAGATATATATACCCTCTTTGCCTGATTTGGCTCTGGACTTGATGATGTCCGACAGACACTTCTTGCAGACGCTGTGTGAGCACGGAAGCATGAGGGGGTCAGCATACAGCTCAAGGCATACGGGACACGTCAGATCCTCCTCCATCCTCAAATATGACAGGTCTGTTCACAATTCATACAATGATACTGATAACACAATGAACAGAGACATCTGCAATATATATAATACAAAAAGTTGACGACTATTGGTTTACAAAGCCTATATTAATCTCCATTACCACTACCAGCACGCACACACACACACAAAAAAAAAAACCACACACACAAAAACACACAAAATTAAACCACTCACAGAACTATATCCACAGATAAACATTTGACAAACACATGATATTGATAATGACACAGTGGACAAAAAGACAAAGATGCTAAGTTATCACAATGTATCACACACACACACACACACACACACACACACACACACACACACACATACACACACACACAAGCCACATGCACACAATCTCTCTCCCTCAGTGCTGTACAGTTTTGTCTGTTTCTTTGTTTGTTATTAATTATATATACTTTTTTAATTGTTTGTTGTTGAGAACAGGTTAAACAAAATAACATTAACAGCTAGTACATGTATTTCTTTTTTGGTATGCTAATCTTAACTGGTATAATACTGGAAATGACCTGTTAATGTGAACCCTGGCACACACATTCATATAATATACTCACACTCACATGCACAACCACTAGTTTGCTTGTGCATTGGTAGTGTGCGCGCTTACACACACACACACACACACACACACACACACACACACACACACACACACACACACGCAAACAAGTGCATTCTCACTCTTAGCGGTACATCATCAGCACACACACGAGACGGAGTGGAAGAAAAAGAAAACATGCCTTCAGATACTGCCTTCGTGTGTCGATGGCTCAACCCAGACATTCTTGTTGGTCCTGAGCAAACACAGAAATATTTTGTTCACCATCTTCCCACACAAGCTTGGTTCTAAAACACAGCGCGCTTACTTCAATATTTGAACTAATAATATAAAATCATCTCAATGTGTAATTTCAGAATCATAAAAGGATTGCAACGATTTACAATTCATGCAGACAGAAAATCTCGAAAGCAACTCAACTTGGTGTTAAGGCCTATCGCATTTAAGGTCAAATTTTAATACGCAGCAAGCACTTTGTACCACTACAGCAAGAAAAAATGCAACCTACCTGGAAATATGTTACATGCTGTATGCTGCTATTCCTGTACTAGCGTAGTAACACGGAAAAGCAGTAAACTAGACGGCAGCATAAGCTGCTTTACATGATCTTTCCAGCTGTGGCGAAAAGCTCATCTTCCTTGTGATACGATTTCCGGTTGACGGTTTCACGCATGGGAAATAACCACTAAAAATGCAAAACAAAACGTCTGCAGAGCTGCTTCCCTTCCATTAGAAACAACCGATGCGGGACACGCAGGCCGTTTATTCCAACGGAGTAATTTCCCCTACCACAATGGCTTTCGTCGTCTGGACGAAGTTTCCTTTGAGGTCATGCACATTTTGCGAAAAGTTTCATCGTTCATACCATGACACACGTATACAGCCAATTCGCCGAATGTGCAAAAAGGCGTCGAGGTATTCTTCCACAAAATCTTCTTCTTCTTCCATGCTGTGTCCAACTTCAGCACTCTGATTCTGAAGACTCTTGACACTTTGTGCATGTTGGGTTAATATTTATGTTTATGTTACGAACCGCTATGGATATTTTATAATGTGAAACAGCCCGATATATACCAGCAAAAGCGCCGGTATGAGATCTTATACCGGCGCGCCCGATATGAAATCATATACTAGCGTGGCGCCTGTGTGAGACAAAATGTCTCATACCGGATCGCGCCGGTATACAACGATGTTTTGTCAGCCTGTCTTCAGAGCAGAAAGTCGGAGTGGCAGAGCGTATTACTAGTAGGTCTGGAAATATGTACTGCTGTGTCAGTTATTGGGGATGTAAATAGAATGCAACCTCGCGAAGTCAAATTCTTGCAGTAAAAATGAAACAATTCTCTCTCTGAGAAACACAATCGGTTGGTAGTTTGTGAAACCAGAGCTAATCATATTTTATGAAGTAAAATGTCTTTCTTTCTTTGCTTATGATAATACCTCCATCATCGATGGAACTGACTTTAGAATCAGCTTGTCTGGTGTGCTGTGCTGCAGAAAGTCAGAGTGGAAGAGCGTAGTAGGTCTGGAAATTCATGCTCAGATCAACACAGCCAGCAAGCTGTTCTCTGGAGCCTCCACCAAGTTTGGGTCACCCATCAACTCTCAGGTTTCCCACTTTGATGCTGCTCTCCCTGGGACTCTGCCTGTAAGTCCAGTCTTGATGACACTTGAAGGTTTAGGGGGTCAGGTTTGGTGTGTAATCTGGACTGATGAAATTCTTGAGGGCCACGGTACAACTTCATCGGGTCACAGTCATCACCAATCACACAAGAGACAATATATATTCATAAGTAACATGCACACACACACACACACACACACACACACACACACACACACACACACACACACACACACACGCATACACTCACCCACACACTTCACACACCCATGACTTGCTCACATACACGTGCACACACACTCACACACACACACACACACGCATACACTCACCCACACACTTCACACACCCTTGACTTGCTCACATGCACATGTGCACACACACTCACACACACACACACACACACACACACACACACACACACACACACACACACACACACACACGCACACACTCACACACTCACACACATATGCACAAGTGAGAGCTGTGCATCTGATGCAATGACCAAATTTTATTGCAGCAGGTACTAAGTCTCAATCAATGCATCTGGGTCAAACCCTATGTATATTCCTGATGCTCGGGTTGAAAGTTCCGTGCATCAGGCCCATTTTAGTGCATCAGATGCACATGTTTCTGATTAACACTGTCACTGAGGTCATGAACTAAAGCAAAAACAAAACAGCAGCAGCAACAAAAACAACAAAGGGGAGGAAGGGGTAAGTAAGTAAGTAACTCGGTGTTTTATGCCCAAATAAGTCAGTGAACACGGTGCTTAACCTCCACAGAAACCATGAGGCTTATTAGGGATGGGGAGAAGGGGGGGAAGGGGGTATGGTGGTTGGGGAAGAGGGAGATTATATACCTGTCACTACGCTGTCACCACCAGAATGATTCCTGCATTAAGATGGCAGTGATGAGAGCCATTTTAGTGTTTCAGTAGGAAGTGTCCACAAACCACAACCTTTCTGAAGAGAAAGGAGAGCCAAAGTGGTATTGAACCAAGGTCCTTCCGCTTACCCGCCTAACACCTTACAGCTAGGCCGAACCAGCTCACAAAAGAGCCCAGTCAACCAGCGTGGTTATATACATAATACAGGGTGATGGGCGGGTGGGGGGGGGGGGGGGAAGAGAAAAAGAAAAGAAAAACTGATTCATAAATAACAGGAGGAATGGAAGTGTACATATATAGTTATATTAAAACTATTATGTATATTATATAAATAATATATATACTGATCAGAACTCTTCCTGGAGATGGGGAAGAGTTTATTTTTTTTCCAGTATTTTTCCGGGATTGTTGGATTTTTACTGTATTATGATTTTCAGGTTCTGAACAAGAATTGTGTGGAAGCAGGGGTTCTGACGGCACTTGCACTTGGTTGTAAGGTGAACCCAGTATCTAAGTTTGACAGAAAACACTACTTCTATGCTGACTTGCCGGTGAGATTTTCTTTTTGCTTGAGAATTGTGTGTGTGTGTGTGTGTGTGTGTGTGTGTGTGTGTGTGTGTGTGTGTGTGTGGACATTTTACGCATACATTTTGTAATTTATTTTTGCTGCGTCACTATGATGTTTTGGTCATGATGTCTTGCAATTACATCTTTGTGTTTTATGTTGGTTGACAGTAATGACACTGCATTTTGATTATTTTCGTATCTTATTTTTGCTTTGATTTACACTAAAACGTTACAATGGGAACCAGTACGGTGGATCCATGAGTACATTTGTTAGAGTTCTTGAGCTAAAACCCTGAGGTTTGACCCATACTGGGCAGGAAGGTCACATGTACAGAGGTTTCCCCACACCTGTGCAAACTGTCATATTGCATGCATACAGGTGTATGCCTGCTGCTCCAGCTGTTGCAATCCTACTTCAGGGATTTTCAGTGATGGGGTTGTCCATGCTATGAAGATTATTACGGCTGATTGTAACCCTGACACAGCACTCATAACACGGCCAACCTTTTGCTTCAGCCCTGGTGTATGTTGTGGCTAGAGACAGTAACTGAACAAGATGCCAGTAATAGCAATGCGACTAGCCGCTGATCAGGGCCAGATCATGAGGAAGGATGGCATGTGTTTCACTTTTACACAGGCTGGCTACCAGATCACCCAGCAAAGACAACCTCTGGCTGTTGACGGCCAGGTCAACTACGTCCATGTGACCGTAGGCGCAGGCCAGCCAGCTTCCGCGGAGATGCGATCATGCCGACTGATTCAGATTCAGCTGGAACAAGACAGTGGCAAATCTCTGCATGACCACCATGATCAGCAGAGTCTGATTGACCTGAACAGGGCAGGTAGGTATTATTCATGATCTTCATCCCACAGTCTGATAGATTTGAACAGGGCAGGTGGGTATTTTTCATGACCTTCATCTCACACAGTCTGATTGACCTGAACAAGGAATGAAGGTATTCTCCATGATCAACAGAGTCTGATTGACCTGAACAGGGCAGGTGGGTATTTTTCATGACCTTCATCTCACACAGTCTGATTGACCTGAACAGGGAATGTAGGTATTCTCCATGATCAACAGAGTCTGATGGACCTGAACAGGGAATGTAGGTATTCTCCATGATCAACTGAGTCTGATGGACCTGAACAGGGAATGTAGGTATTCTCCATGATCAACTGAGTCTGATGGACCTGAACAGGGAATGTAGGTATTCTCCATGATCAACTGAGTCTGATGGACCTGAAAAGGGCAGGTAGATATTTTCCATGATCCTCATCTCGCCCGTTTGATTGATCTGCACAGAGATATTCTCTGTGATCAGCAGTCTGATTGACCTGAACAGGGCAGATAGGTATTATTCATGATCTTTAGTTCTCACAGTCTGATTGACCTGAACAGGGTAGGTAGGTATTCTCCCCCATCTCACACATTCTGATTGACCGGTGGATACTGGGATGTATTTCTCAACTCGTGGAGTCTGATCATCTTGAACAGGGTGGATAATGGGTTGTATCTTTCATCTCGTGGAGTCTGATCGACATGAACAGGTGGATAATGGGGTGTATATTTTATCTCATGGTGTCTGATTGACATGAACAGGTGGATAATGGGGTGTATATTTTATCTCATGGTGTCTGATTGACATGAACAGGTGGATAATGGGGTGTATATTTTATCTCATGGAGTCTGATTGACATGAACAGGTGGACAATGGGGTGCCTATTTTATCTCATGGTGTCTGATTGACTTGAACAGGGCAGGTAATGGGGGCAGACAATCTGGGAGACTGGAGCAAGGCCGGTGGTTTGGTGTATTCTTTATCTGACAGAATCCACTCCTGGGAGACCTGAACAGAGTAGGTAGGTATTCTCCATGATTTTCTAATCCGAATGTGAGCTGGTGCCGGAGTTGATGCTGATGCTGGTGTTGGGGCTGCTGCAGGTGTGGGGCTGATGGAGTTGGTGACACACCCTGACCTGAAGGACGGAGAGGATGCTGCCAGCTTTGTCCGAGAGCTGCAGATGCTGCTGCAAACAGTTGGAACCTGTGACGGCAAGATGCAGGGTGGGTACAGTTTGTCTGTGGGTGGGTACAGGTTTATTGTTGTTGTTGTTGCTGGGGGTGGTGGTGGTCTCTGTCTGTGTGAATGGGTGTGGGTGTGTTTCACATTTCATTACTGTTCGGTCCCATACAAAAAAGCACCATTATGTTTTGTGAAACCAGCTGTTATTGAGGAAATAAGAGGTGTTTGCTGATGAGAAGAAAAGAAAAAAAAGGGAGAAGAAAAAAAGAAATGGACAATGACACATCAAGACGTTCTGTCTTCAGATGGCTCTCTGCAAAAAAGCACCATTATGTTTTGTGAAACCAGCTGTTATTGAGGAAATAAGAGGTGTTTGTTGATGAGAAGAAAAGAAGGGGGAAAAAAAGGAGGAGAAAAAAAGAAATGGACAATGACACATCAAGACGTTCTGTCTTCAGAGGGCTCTCTGCGTGTGGACGCCAATGTCTCAGTTCACCGACCAGGAGAGCCGTTGGGTGTCAGGACCGAAGTGAAGAACATCAACTCCATCAAGGGGGTCAGCAAAGCCATCGGTCAGACATGATTGTCACTGTATTGTAGTCATTACAGCCATCGGTCAGCCATGCTTATTACTGTGTTGTAGTCATTACAGCCATCGGTCATACATGATTATTACTGTGTTGTAGTCATTACAGCCATCGGTCAGCCATGATTATTACTGTGTTGTAGTCATTACAGCCATCGGTCAGCCATGATTATTACTGTGTTGTAGTCATTACAGCCATCGGTCAGCCATGATTATTACTGTGTTGTAGTCATTACAGCCATCGGTCATACATGATTATTACTGTGTTGTAGTCATTACAGCCATTGGTCATACATGACTGTTACTGTGTTGTAGTCATTACAGCCATCGGTCAGCCATGATTATTACTGTGTTGTAGTCATTACAGCCATCGGTCATACATGATTATTACTGTGTTGTAGTCATTACAGCCATTGGTCATACATGACTGTTACTGTGTTGTAGTCATTACAGCCATCGGTCAGCCATGATTATTACTGTGTTGTAGTCATTACAGCCATTGGTCATACATGATTATTACTGTGTTGTAGTCATTACAGCCATTGGTCATACATGACTGTTACTGTGTTGTAGTCATTACAGCCATCGGTCAGCCATGATTATTACTGTGTTGTAGTCATTACAGCCATCGGTCAGCCGTGATTATTACTGTGTTGTAGTCATTACAGCCATCAGTCAGACATGATTATACTCTGACTGTAGTCATTATAGCCGTCAGTCAAACATGATTATTACTCTGACTGGAGTCGTTACAGCCGTCAGTCAAACATGATTATTACTCTGACTGGAGTCATTACAGCCGTCAGTCAGACGTGATTATTACTCTGTTTTGTTGTAGATTTGTTGTAGTCATTACATTTACAGTAGGCTTCATGAGGACGAATGTGTTCTTCGCTTTTTGGTGATGCTGCAATGGTGTAGCACATTTTTTCTGTCGTTGCATTGTACAAAATCCTTTTGCGTAATATAACTGTTCGGTTCCATTTTGCTTCTTCACGTTTTTGACACGTTTACTTTATTCAGTAACTTTAGAGTAAACCAGAACTTTTCAAGTAAATTGGAACCTTCTGCACTGAAACAGTAAAAGTAAAGAAAATAAGAAGAAGAAGAAAAGAGAGAGAAAAAGCAGAATAATGCATGCTGGATGAGTGCGCTAGCTTGATGGTTGGTTGATTGTTCAGTAAGATGAGTGGATGGATGGGTTGTTTGTTTGGTGTTTGGAAGATGTTTAGATATTTCAATCCAGTTTGGGGTTTGTTTCAGAATTTGAAATCCAGAGGCAGATAGAAGTTTTAGAAAATGGAGGACAAATAGAGAACGAGACCAGATATTATGATGCAGAGACTAGGTGCGTACTTTGTGTGTCTGTGTGTGTGTGCGTGTGTGCATGTATGTGTGTGTGCTTGCATACATGCCTGTGTGTGCGTGTGTGTGTGCGTGCTTGCATGCATGCGTGTGTGTGTGTATGTGAGTGTGTATAAGCTGGAACCATTTTTTTAAGACCACCCCTGGAAATCAAGCATAAATGGTCTTTAGAGCTGGGCAGTTCTTGGGCCACATTTACAAAAGAAATATTTTGAAAGAAAGCTTACTGGGAAAAGGGGTCTGAAAGGAGGGGTGGTGTCTCTTTAAGGAGCTCTTTCATCAATGTTGCCTTGTGTGCAATTTTCAGTTCCAGCATAGTTGATATACTCATTTGCACAGGATCATTTCCTCAACTGATGAGTCAGTCAGACAAACATTTGAACCGTTTCAAAGGCAACATTGGGGAAACTTCTGAGAGATGAGGTGGAGCGCATATGGGCATTTCTGAGTGCATAGATACCATCTTGAACTGGACTGAACTGAACTGATGAGTCAGACTTAAGCAGGTGAGATGCACCAGCAAGTAAAGGAGTATTTCTTGGAATTTAACATCCCATCAACTGCCCAGGATAATAAAGATTTTGCAGAATTGACTTTTGGTTGCTTGCTTGCTTACAGTGAAACTGTCCAGATGAGAGACAAAGAGAAACTTCTTGACTACCGCTTCATGCCAGAGCCCAACCTGCCCCCCCTCCACGTGTACAGCAGTGGGCATGCCCCGCCCAGCTCCGGCCATGCTGGGCCCGCCGTCATTCTGGAGGAGGTAGGGCAGCGTCTTCCTGAGCTGCCGGGGCAGGTCCGTGAACGACTGCAGCAGAAGTATGGCGTCCCGTTGGTGTCAGCCTCCTTGCTTGTTGTGAGTGGTGGCTTCTTAGGCTGGCACCTCCTTAATTTGTACTTTTTTTTTTCCTTTTCCTTTTTTTCTTTTTTATTCATTAACATGTATCCATCCATTACAATTTCTTTCTCTCTCTCCTCCCCCCCCCTTAATTTGTACTTATTTTCTGTTTCTTTTGGGGCGGATGTAGTGCCTGCCGTCTTTTCTGTTTTTATTTCTTGGGATGATTTGTTTCTTCTTCTTTTTTCTCTCTCTTTTTTCTCCCTTTTTTTTTTTTCTTGCTTTTTTTCTCTGGTTTGTTCTTTGCTTAGCCTTGTTTGATAGCAAGTTGCCTCTGGAGAAGCACTGGCAGGTCTAGGAGGTGGGTGGGGGGTGGAGGTGGGGGGCTGTACTTGATGCAGCACTGTCCCCACCAGAATGACTCCTGTGAGAGATAGGAGAGCTGAGGCGGAACTGGACAGATGTTGTCTGTTTACTAACTGAACACCTTACCGCTAGGCCAGACCGGCTCACTCTCTGTTCTGCTTTTGCTCGCTTGCTTTTTTTTTTCTTACTGTCTTTCTGCCTAGTATTTCATCAGTTCTTTTTTTTTTCTTTCTACCTTTTCTTTCTTTCCATCTTTTCTTTCTGCCAATTGTTCTTTCTCTCTTTTTATATTTTTGTTTTATTATTATTATTTTGTCTCGGTGTCAGTTGTAAGCTGGCTTACGTTGACAGTGTTGAACTATGGCCTCTGACATGGTCTAGTTTGAACTATGGCCTCTGACAGGGTCTAGTTTGAACCATGGCCTCTGACAGGGTCTAGTTTGAACTATGGCCTCTGACAGGGTCTAGTTTGAACTATGGCCTCTGACAGGGTCTAGTTTGAACTATGGCCTCTGACAGGGTCTAGTTTGAACTATGGCCTCTGACAGGGTCTAGTTTGAACTATGGCCTCTGACAGGGTCTAGTTTGAACTATGGCCTCTGGCAGGGTCTAGTTTGAACTATGGCCTCTGACAGGGTCTAGTTTGAACTATGGCCTCTGACAGGGTCTAGTTTGAACTATGGCCTCTGACAGGGTCTAGTTTGAACTATGGCCTCTGACAGGGTCTAGTCTGAGGCAGGCTGTCTGCGGTAGTCCTTACAGACACAGTTACTGCGTTTTTCTTGAGCAACAGCCCTCCACATCCCAAGGGCTGCAAACTGGAACAGAGACTCATCGCAGCGTGTGCACCAGTCTTCGTCTTTGTTGACCGATGTCTCTGGGTGTTCTGAAGTTGCTTCACGCTGTGGAGAAATATCTGCACGTTTGATCTTTCCGGCACTGCTGCAGCAGGGGGGCAGAGAATGTAGGCCTTGACACGGTTACAGCCGTAGTTAGTTCCCCTACACAGGCTGAAACTACCTGTTTTAAGATCACCTGGGAGGGAGGTCGGGGGTTGGAGGGGGAGAGAGAAACTTACACAGATTCTTTTTGTCCGCCTGGGATGAAATCGACAAGTGGATCCCTAGGAATGCTTGGACCACACACTGTAAATTCCTGCCATTCTTGGTGTAATTGTAAATGTGTGTGTGTGTGTATGTGTGTGTGTGTGTGTGTGTGTGTATCATATGTGTGTTCTTGGTGTGATTGTAAATGTGTGTGTGTGTGTGTGTGTGTGTGTGTGTGTGTGTGTGTGTGTGTGTGTGTGTATCATATGTGTGTTCTTGGTGTAATTGTAAATGTGTGTGTGTGTGTGTGTATCATATGTGTGTCTGTGTCTGCGTGCACGTGTGTGTATTAATCAGACAGAGGAAGGCCTGCTGGACATCTTTGAGTTGTTGATGAGGGATGGGTCGCGTGGTGTCAAAAATGTACTCAACGTTCTGCTCAATGACTTCCTGGGGGTGCTCCGGGAACATGACTGCTCAGCAACTGAATGGTAATGTCAGTCGTTTCACTTCCTGTCATGCTCTTCCTTTGTGATGCTGAACATTTTTTATACTGTAATGTGAAATATGGCTGATTCTCCCCCCCCTCCCACCCCCCTTTCTGTTTTGATAGACAGGGGTGTACGTATACATGTGTGTGTGTGTGTGTGTGTGTGTGTGTGTGTGTGTGTGTACATATACATCAGTGCGTGTTATATTTATAAAGAAGACATCAGCCTTTCCCACCCATCTTTACTAATCAGATAACTTCTGCGATCTTACTCAGTTATAAGTAGACTGATGTTGGGTAAGTGCAAAACACCTGCAAGGGAATACACAGTTGATGAGTTAGACTGATCCAGTTTATACAACTGCAAGGAAGTGCACAGTTGATGAGTTAAACTGATCATGTTTATACAACTGCAAGGAAATACACAGTTGATGAGTTGGACTGAGCCAGTTTATACAACTGCAAGGATATACACAGTTGATGAGTTTAAACTGGATCGATGAGTTTAACTGATCCAGTTTATACAACTGCAAGGAAGTGCACAGTTGATGAGTTGGACTGATCCTGTTTGTACAACCATACACCTGTTAGTAAATGCCTAATGAGTTGCTAGATTCCTGTTGTATGTGTATGATCGGTCTGTAAGGCAGTGAACTATCTGGAGAGTTGTGTGCTTTGCAGCCCCATCTGGCCTGAGTCGCTGGGTGAAGTGTGCGACATGCTGGCTGCCCGGGACATCTCTGTGGCCACTGTACAAAAGGTGACATCAGAAAAATATAAGAGTAAAATAGATAATTCACACAGGTGAATACATTTAGCTTGTTCTCAAGGGTGAGCTGATGCTGACGTGTGCCTATTTTAGCCTTTGAATTAACATTCATTAATGCAAAGTAAATGTTGTTGGTTTCTCCTGAATTAATTTCATTGATAGGATTGAGCCCTCATTTGACAGGGTGCTTAGGAAAAAGGGTGATATAAAGAGGACAGTAGTTTGCATCTTCAAGTAGTAGGCATTAGCTGCAGGCTTTTTCCCTGGCCCTGGGGACTGTTGAAACAAAACGTAGGATTAATGTGCAAGTAGATCTGATAACCATCATGAAAAGTGCTTTTATAATTAGATACAGTGGACCCCTTTGTGGCGCCCCCCCCCCCCCCCCCCCAGCCTTAAAGGAAACCCCAACCTAAGAAGCATCATGGCCTCTACTGTGGCAAGTAGAGTGAAGTAGAGTGGAACTGAAAGTGTCACAGCAGTCTTCACTTGATTTATGGTCTAGGCTGTTAAAAAACAACCCCCCCCCCCCCACCCCACCCCAGCATTTTGAAGTTGGGAAAAGACTACAGTGAGCACTGTCATTTTGTCACTGGCCCTCTTTGTGACCTTCATCAAGGCCACCATGTGTTGCAGGCTTGTGTTGTGGCAGAAGTGTTCATGAAATTAACTGTGCTGTTTTTTGTCCGCAGAAGTTGTCTCGACTAAATGACAAAAAATGAATAGCGTTGGAATATTTTCAGCTGATTTTGATAAACAGGGCTTCATCTGAAAGGAGCTTGCGTGAAGGGACAGGTGTGTGGTGTGTCATTGCTGTCATGATTGCGCGTCCCAGGTGCTGTCGCTGCTGTTTGAGGACCCTCAGTTGAGTGTTGTGGAGGTGGTGGACAGGAATAACTGGAGACAGATCCGAGACAGGCAGCTGATTGAGCAGGTTGTGAACGATGTCATCAACACAAACCCCAAAGTGGTGAGTGGCATGTACATATCAGTATAATACTTTAACATGAACAGAAAAGCTGCATGCTTTCGCTACTTGTTGGTTATTATTTTTGATGTATATGACCCACCATGTCAGCACATGGCACTTTTCACATTTCCTAAGTTTTGAATCGAAGGACTGGCTGGGTTCGTTTTGTCGTTGAATTTTGATGCTTGGTTGGTGTCTTTGAAGGGGGCACTGTTTCTTTTTTAATTCTTTGGCTCTCGTCTACAGAGAGATAAGGGGTGAACAAGTTACTTGCATTCAAGAAGCGTGAATGGTCTCCTGGTCCTTCACCACATGATATTCAGTCTCACCCAGTCATGCTGCAGATCTGTTGCAAACATCAAAGTTCAGAGTCAACGTGATTCATGTGAAGAAACAGTTCTGTTCACAAGCAGCAGCATGTTTGAAGTGACAGCGCAGTTGAGACAAGGCCTTAGCCTTCTTCCCACTGGCGCTCTGGGTTCATCTGGAGGTGAGGTGTTTAAATGAGTCGTTATTATTTACACGCAACAGTGTGCCCCCAGCAGCACTGTCCCCTTTTCATTTGAAAAAAGAGCGTAGTGCACAGTGCTAGGTAAACCTGTGTTGAGCGACCTTTCCAGTGAGGAACCCCTCACTTGCCCCCTTCTTCTTTATCTTCTTCCTTATAGTGTCTGACTTCAACACTCTGAAGCCTGACAGTTTTGGTACCTGCTGGGTTATTTCGGTGTTTCCATAATCCACCCAACTCTGACATGGACTACAGGATCTTTAACATTCACATGTGATCTTTTTGCAGGCGTAGTCACATGAGGAAGCTCAGTTTATGGTCTCATTCGAAGGACTTTTTTTCCTGTCATACGTCCATTGTGGTTTCATGTTGCCCAGTGATGTTTGTTTTTCAGATGAAGGAGTTTTGTCATGTCACATGTCCATTCGTGTTGCCTGGTGATGTTTGTGTTTCAAATGAAGGAGTTTTTCCATGACACATGTCCATTGTGCATTTATGTTGCCTGTGATGTTTGTGTTTCAGATGAAGGAGTTTTGTCATGACACATGTCCATTGTGCATTCATGTTGCCTGGTGATGTTTGTGTTTAAGATGATGGAGTTTTGTCATGTCACATGCCCATTGTGCATTCATGTTGCCTGGTGATGTTTGTGTTTAAGATGGTGGAGTTTTGTCATGTCACATGCCCATTGTGCGTTCATGTTGCCTGGTGATGTTTGTGTTTCAAATGAAGGAGTTTTGTCATGTCACATGCCCATTCATGTTGCTTGTGATGTTTGTGTTTCAGATGAAGGCGTTTTGTCATGTCACGTGCCCATTGTGCTTTCATGTCACTGGTGATGTTTGTGTTTCAGATGAAGAAAGTAAAGAAGGGTGGTAGCAAGGCGTTCAACTCCCTCATGGGACCGGTGCAGCAGAAGCTGGACAGGAGGGCTGATCCGCTGCTTGTGGCAGAAATTATTCAGGACATTTTAAAGAAATTGCCAAGTTAAGCTTT
>OY757546.1:753220-755720 GCA_963584105.1 Alviniconcha strummeri | reverse complement strand
AATCTTTAAAGCATGTAGGTAAACCTTTGCTTACCCTAATGAAAATTCACACGGTACAACTTACCGGTGCCAACGGGTCACTACAACACGCCATCCGCCACAGACAGATAGATTCGAACCGGTTTGGTGTAGCGGTAAGGCGTTAGGCTGGTAAACGGAGGGACCTCGGTTCGAATCCGCTTCGGCTTTCCTTTCTCTTCGACTGATGAAACATTAAAATGGCTCGCGTCGCTGCCCATCTTAATGCAGGTGTCATTCTGGTGGTAACAGTGTAGCGATAGGTACATGATCTCCCTCTTGCCCCACCGCCATACCCCATACCCCCCCCCCTCCCCATTTCTCCCCGTCCATAATAGGCCTTGTGGTTTCTGTGGACTTTAAGCACCATGTCTGCTTACTTATATATATATTATATATAGGTGATTGCTTTTGTTTTTGTTTTTGGTTTGTTGTTGTTGCTTTTTTTTTAACGCCCGGTCTACCATGACTGGACTATTAGTGCGGGATCCATTATAACTATTTAATACGCGACCCGCCATGCAAGGATACAGTGACAGAGAGAATGTATACAGCTATAATCAGGCGGCATGAATACCGGCACAAGCGCTTTGCGGCATGGTCGTGTGGGGAAACGCCAGCAGTTAACCCCTGCACACTGCACTGTCTCAGCCCGTAAACTTTCCGGTCCTAAAAGTGCACACACTTGCCTGCCAACGGTATATTGCCGATCCTATGTCAAACAAATCTAATTTTAATACTGTGCGTTTTTGACAGATGCTAACGCGAGTGAAAAATAAGGCTTATGGATTTCAAATTTCAAATTTCAAGTTATCGGTCGTTTTCAAATGACGTCGTGGCAGTGAAAGGGTTAATGCGCGTTGATAACAGTGCGAAGTTTTAATTATCCAGACATTGCATAGCATCACACCAGTACGCGCAACATCCAGCCTGCAAAAGATCTAGCCTACAAAAGATCCAATCGCATGAAAGGTTCAAAAGAACGCTCTTTATTACGACAAGACAAAATCAGCAAATTGTCCGGGTACTTGCCTTTATCAAGCTACAAAATGACACTTAAACAACAATTAAACGGTCCAAAACAAAAGATGTTTAGAAAATTTCCTACAAAAGATGTTTAGAAAATTTCACAACAGTGTGAGAGAGAGAGAGAAAGAGAGAGAGAGAGAGAGAGAGAGAGAGAGAGAGAGAGAGAGAGAGAGAGAGAGAGAGAGAGAGAGAGAGAGAGAGAGAGAGAGAGAGAGAGAGAGAGAGATTAGGGTCCACCAAGATTTACCACATGAACGCTTACAAACATGTCACCTTACAAACATGAACGCTCGTGTGTGTGCTGGTGCGCGGATGGAAGGGGAGCCATACGCATGTGAATAAAGAGCTTTTTTTTTTTAACAGCGGTAACAGCCACGTGTTTCAATGTAATTAATATCCAGACGACTAGAACAACAGGACTGTTGAATCTAAAACCTGTTGCCGGGACACAAAATAATACTCTACAATCAAGGGCACTGCTGTATAGGACGACGGCACTCTGTCGCTGTGTCTGTCTGTTCCTGTTTCTCTGCTCAGAACTCAGAACTCAGAATGTTTTATTGTAGAAAGCCACTTGACCCGTTACAAATGGTATGATTATAAACATGCACATACCACATATACAAAACAGTTAACAAACAACACTAAACAAACAGACAAGACAAAAAGAAGCAGAAAAAAGAAACAAACACGAACAAAAAGAAAAGAAAATAAAACAAAACGACAAGAACAAAAACCAGCACCCCCCGCAATTTTTTTTTTACATTTTTAAAAAAATAAAAGCAACAAAAAACAAAAACAAAACAAAAAGCAACAAAATATTCACGATGTAGACGACATACAAGTGATACATGCATACAGTAAGGTAGCTCTGTTTCTCTGCTGTGTGGGATCAAGGCTAGCACAAACAACAACAGCAAAAGATAAAACAAAACAAAAACACAAACAAACAAACACACAAACAAACACAAACACAAACACGTTGGATTGTTTATCCAACGACAACAAAAATATGATCGCTTCGGAGTTTTGTTAGATCTTTTCTTCTTCTTCTTCTTCTCTCTCTCTCTCTCTGTCTGTCTCTCTTTCTTTGTGCTGTATGGGACCGAAAGTGGTCGAAAGACATGATCGGCTTGCGTTTTTTTTCCCTCTCAAGTTTCTCTCTGTCTCTGTTTTTTCCTCTTTTTTGTTTTCTTTTTTTCTTCTTCTGTTTTTCTCTCTCTTTCTCTCTCTCCCTCTCTCTCTCTTTTTTTTCTTTTCTTTTTTCCCTTCTTCTCTTTTTCTCTCTCTGTCTGTATCTCTGATGTATGGAACCAAGGCTGCAGAAAAACGTGACCGGTTCGGGATTTTGTCTCTTCTTCTACTTCTGTGTCTCTGTTTCTGTCTATGTCTCTGTTTCAGTCTGACTCTGTCTGTCTGTCTCTCTGTCTGCCTGAGCATGAGATCAGATGTA
>OY757546.1:745720-750720 GCA_963584105.1 Alviniconcha strummeri | reverse complement strand
CCTAGCGACACAGTCATCCATTTTTTATTTCTTCTTCATCCACAGGAGAGCTCTGCTCTCAGCCAATCAGAGGCAATGTTCGTCGAATAGGGCGAATGTTCCCAGAACATGTTGAGCGAAGCTTTATGGACCCCGAATATAGCTTCGTCGCAGTTCGACCAATACTCCCTAGTGGTGACAGTGTAGCAATAGTATACAATCTCCCTCTTCCCCCACCTCCATACCCCCACGCCCCCTTGTCCCCGTCCCTAATAAGCCTTATGGTTTCTGTGGACGTTAAGCACCATGTTTACTTACTGACTTAGTCCCTGTACTGGGTTACGCACACGTCATAGGCTGCGTTCGCGTTCAACTATCGTTGCATCGTCGTATCTGCTGCTGTCTTCATTCGCCACTCAGCCAAACTGATCCTCGGCCATCGCCAAACGCAGATCGTTCCTGGGTTGGTGTACTTGAAAAAACAAACAAACAAAAAACAACAAGAACAAGAACAGCAACAAGAACAAACAAACCAAACCGTGGGCTTGACTGAGGTCGCACTCCGAGCATCGCTTTCCGGCATCTTCTTCAGTGGAAGGATGTCGTAAACCAGAGTGCTTGGAGTTTGAAACTCTCTCCCTCCTCTCCTCCTCTCAGTAAATGCATTAATTATTATGATCCAGGCTGTTTTGCCAGGACGAGTCAGTGTATTGTGCATGCGAGGGTGAGGGTGTTTCTGTGTTGACACGCTTATTTTTTTTATTTTTTTTTATCTCTTACCTTGAATTTTACTATACGTGCAATCTTTTAGGCTAATTTTCTCCCTGTCTGTAGCTTTCACTAATTTAAAGGAAAAGTCCAAGGTTTTAAAGTATGCAAAATGACTATCGAAATGATTGACAAATGAGTCACAAGGGAAAAGAGAGAGAAAACAACAACACTTTCTGGAAAGAAAGAGGGGGCAAGTAATGTCAGCGAGCAACGTGACAAAGGCTGGATACACGTAATCCGTGTACACTATACAACCCACTTAGCGGCGGTGACAACAATACGACAGGGCAGCAGATGCTCACGAACTACCCCACACAAAGAAAGAATGAACGGTCTCGTTAAACATCGAGACTACCCCCCTCAGTCGTACATCGTAAATGAACGATATAACTCGAAAAACAAAAGGGCAAGCCAAGAGAAAAAACAGTGAATGGCACAAACCGGTAACTAGCCCAACCCCAAATTCTAACCTAGGGAGGCCACGAAATCGCTAGTCTATTGAACTAGAACGAACAAAACTTTTTTACTTTTACATACGATGAAACAAAGAAGGATAAATTGGGAAAATAAAACACCCAGAAAAAGGCAGCCTCCCTGATGAAGTCCAGCCTGTTGTGAAAGCTAGAGTAAACAGAACGAAAAAGACTGAAACGCCACGCAGCTAACAAGGTTCGAGAAAGATGAAATAACAAGGAGGAAATAAACAAAGGCCCAGCTACTGACAATGACGTCGGAGCTTCATCCTTGGAGATGCGAAGAGGAATTTTTTCCAGGTCGGTTACCCTGTGGTTACTAGCCATTTTGCAGCGACTCCCCAGAGTGACGTAGTGCACAAATGTGCACATGATTTTCAGCGTCATGGCGACGCTTTCGGTACGACAGAAAATGCCTGTTTTCGTGCATTTATAACCCTCAGATCACAATTTCACCTACATCATTGTTCTCAGCGAACTTTAACGGAAATCGTGTCAAAAATCACCCCAAACCTTGGACTTGTCCTTTAATGATTTTAGTCCTGTTTTACCAATAATTTATGAGGCTACCTTGGTCTGTTGTGTGTGTGTGTGTGTGTGTGTGTGTGTGTGTGTGTGTGTGTGTGTGTGTGTGTGTGTGTGTGTGTGTGTGTGTGTGTGTGTGTGTGTGTGTGTGTGTGCGCACGCGCGCGTGTCAATGTGAGAGAGACTGAAATATGAGGGTGGGTGTATATATATGTGTGTGTGATGCTTATCATGTGAATCATATTAATGTCTGTGATACTGTTTATTTTACAGCGCATTTTTATGACCAATATTATTCTATCTAATAATGAGTATGATGCCAGTATTGCCTGTCTGTTGATGAGCGCTGTAAAAAAAAGAAGAGAAAAAACAAGAAAAAAAGAGAAAAAAGAAGAAAGAAAAAAATCATTTATATATTGTCATTAAAAAAAAAATTAAACTTTTTCTCTCATTTTTTTCTTATTCTGTTTGAAATTTATTTATGTTGTTGTTTTGTTGCTGTTTGTTTTGTTTGTTTCTTTAAATGGAAAAAAGAAGTATTAGGCTTGACCTCCCGACAAGCCTAATGGGAAACGCACCACCAAACCATAACAGTCAAAAAGCTATAGTCTGCAGCAAATTAATAATGGAGACAACCGCTGACTAAGCATCAGTTGTTTGAGCTATGATATATTTATAGAACTGATATCAATAATAATGTAATTCATAGACCGCGTTCGGCGACTCAAAGCGCTTTGTCATTTAATTAAACAAAAACATGGAATGCATAAATGCTCACACACAAATCAGTATCATAATAATACATTGCTACATATACTTAATCATACAAAGCCAAATTAAACTGACACACACCGAAATACACCCTTGCACGCACGCACGCACGCACGCACGCACGCACACACACAGATACACACAGACACACACACACTCACACACACACACACACACACACACACACACACACACACACACACACACACACACACACACACACACACACACACACACACACACACACACACACACACACACGTAGATTGTATGTATGTAAATTAGGATGTAACCCGACACATATGTTCACAGGTTTCCGTGCATGTGTGTGTCTTAAGTGTACAAAACATTCAGTGAGGACTCCTCTTTCAGTTACACACAAAATAAGATACAGTCAATTCCAGATACCGGGGCACAATCAGTATCTGACAAATTAATCACCTCGTGTCAATAGTGTTAACAGATGCAACTGAGTTTTGTGAGCTAATTTGGCCTAGCGGTAAAACGTTAGGCTGGTAAGCAGAAGGGCCTCGGCTCGATTCCACTTTGGCTCTCCTTTCACTTCAAAAATTGTGGTCTGTCACGGACACTGTCTTGCGACTTTGTCCCTCACAATTAATGAAACATTAAAATGGCTCTCATCGCTGCACATCTTAATGCAGGAGTCATTCTGGTGGTGACAGTGCAACAATAGTTATATATATATAATCTCCTTCTTCCTCCACCTCCATACCTCCTTCCCCCCTTCTCCCCGTCCCTAATACGCCTTGTGGTTTCTGTGGACATTAAGCACCATGTTTTTGCCCTCGTAGTTCTCCACCATCCTCAGTGCAGCGCTGGGGCTTACTGTGTGTGCATCTGGTGGAGTTTCTGTACCTTGTATTCACTCGCATGCCAGGTGAGAGTTAGGCCCACCGTAGTCGACTTGGATTTTTGTTGTTGTGTTTGTGCGATCGACGTGAGCGCTAATTAACTCCCTTGTCTGTTGCTCCACCATTGCGGCTGGGCTCACAGGTTTTCTTTAGTTATTACAGTAACTTCCGCTTCCGCCCAACGGGTGGTGGTTCAGTAGTAAAACGCAGGCTTATTAGGGACGGGAGCCCAGGACGTCCACCTCGACTTTCACACAGCTCCTGAGCTCTGGGGTGGTGGGAGAGGGAGATGGAGATTATAGACCTATCGCTACACCTTCACCACCAAATTGACTTCTGCATTAAGGTGGACAGCGATAAGACCCTTTTTAATGTTTCATCATTGTGAGGGACAAAGTCACAAGACAGTGTCCACAGACCACAACTTTTGAAGAAAACAGAGAGCCGAAGCGGATTCGAAACGAGGTCCCTCTGGTTACCAGCCTAACGCCTTACCGCTAGGCCAAACAGGCTCACAGTGCTGGGCATGGACCTATATTATATATGTATAATATAAATATATATAGGTCCATGGTGCTGGGCTCATTTCCTCAGTTTTCGTTGGTCAGCCCTCCACTTCCTCCTGCTTATGGGTAGTGGCGGAAGTAAGTAAGTAAGTTCGGTGTTTTACGCCCAGTCAACCGGTGCGGTTATATCAGGGCGATAGGTGGTGGCGGAAGAAACAACAACAACAACAACAACATCGGCAACGGCAACAACAACAACAGACTTCTAATTCGTAATTTGGCGGTTTGTGTTCTGCTCCAGTATAGCTTTTACCTGTTTGTCTTCTCTCTCTCTCTCTCTCCCCGCGACCGCTACCACATTAGGCCGCAAAGATGGCTCCCAGCACTGTGGAAACTATGGTCAGACGTGTCGCGTCTCTGTTACTGATCTGACGCCGTCACATCGGCTGAATAGGGACTGTTCAGAAAGCAGTTCACAAGCTTCCTGACCTATGATGTTAAATAAAGAATTTCGCCTTGAACAACAGGGTTGAACTAGTCTTCTGGTTTTATGAGGGCTATATTTTGAGAAATAGTTGAGCGGCAAAAACGCGTGAAAGTCACTCCAACACCGCTAAACTCAATCAGCCAAGGCCAAACATGGCAGCGCCATGCTTCGACACACGGCAGGACGGCCACCTCGACTTTGACACAGCTCCTGAGCTCTGTAAATAGTCGACATGCCTTCTAAGTAGTTAAAACCCGGCCACCGCCTAATGGCTATCACGCAAGATCAGTCACAACTTCACATGCCATGTCTCGATGCAAGGAAAACAGCTGAACACGCAAAATCACACTCGGCTCCGAGCAAGCCTCCCAGTCAGTTTAGCGGAGGATGGAAAAACGGCAATAGACAACTATTAATTAACCGCCTCTTCGTCCGACTGCAAAATGGAACCTGAACATCAGTATTTCTGGCAGTGTAAGTTATGTCGGTGGTTAAATTAATACTCGAGACAGAACTGTTCAGTGCTGCTCATATTTCCCTGGAGCTGAGCGAACCAATCAAAGGGGCCCAAGGTGTACCGACCCAGATCAGCTTCGTGCTTGAAACTCTGTATAGA
>OY757546.1:690720-740720 GCA_963584105.1 Alviniconcha strummeri | reverse complement strand
CTTGACTGGCAATAGCGATTACCCCGAAAATTTGCTGGTTTAGTTTTTTCCTAATAAAATAATAGATGATGATGATGAGTTGATACTTAATGTCCTCAGATGTCATTTGACATATTAGGGACAAGTTGTGACCAATGCCGAAGCACGGTTCAATAAAAGCCACATACGTAAGGTGTATGCGTGTTTAGCTGTAACCTGCCACCTGCACTTTTGGCAGAATGACCGGGATTTTTTACGTGCTACTGCGGCGGTAACACGGGGGTGGAACGGATACCGAAATAAGAGTCAGCGCAGAAAGTCGACCCTGGAGAAGAGAATTCTCCCGCCGTTCCAGCAGGGATTCGAACTTTCAATCACGAGTCCGGCGCTCTAACCACTGAGCTATCCCCGCCCCCTATAAAATAACAGCGTTCTTTTGAACCTTTTGTGTGTTTGGATCTTGTTAGAACGCTAGCAGTCCGGCTTGTTTCAGATTTCTGACTGATTCTTCATTAATAAGATGGGCAGTGGGAAAAGTTGCAACTGAGACAGTGTCCAGAAATCACAATGAGTTTTTTAAGAGAAAGGAGAGCCGACGGAATCGACCAAACTGGCTCACTGCCGCCGTTCAGACAAAGCCACGTGAATTTCTTTAAAAATGTATAATTGCAAGCACCTATTGAAACTAACTCGACTGAGCAAGAACTTGAAACAAATCGATTGCTGATCAGAGTGGCTGCAACGAACAATCCACGTGAAACTAAACGAAAACAAGGCAAAGCTAGAACCTTAAAGTTCTGTCTGTTTAAAGTCATCACCGGCCCCCCGGACACCGTGAGCCAGAAAAGAAGAAGAAAAAATAAAAATAAAATAAAAATGGCTTGTCCGCGTTCACGGTCGCCGGACCGGTTAGAGTCGATCAGTGCTGGCACGACTGAACATGCCAAGCGCCCATCAACGATGTGTACTGAGTCAACTGAATCGGTTGTTCAAAATCAGTCGATAGTTCACTGACGACACTGAAGTCGGAAATTCATTGACTGTTTTAAAAGTTATTTTGGGTCACAAATATCATCACAATCATTACATGAGGTCCATATCTGGATTTGTACATTGCAGGGACCATTTTTGGTCATTTTTGCAAAGGAGCTGGGAGAGCGCAATGCAAATATAATTTTTTTACTTAAAAGGAATAGTCTGGTACTGTTTCATTTTACAGTTCCTTTTTTTTTTTTAAGTATTTAAAAACTGGCTAAAACACATTTGTGCTCTGACTGCCTATGTGCGTGGGGCAGCCCCTTGTAGTACTCTGCCCACTGCTGATGAAAATGCAGCGACAGCGTCTGCTGTGACTCAGTACAGTATCTTCTAGTTTGTTCCAGTCAGCCACCGTTCTCACAAAGAATGAGTTTTTATACTGGTCAATCTTGCTGTCTGGAATCTTCAAACCACAAGAGTTTCGAATTTCTTGTCTGATTACAGCCAAAATCCGCAACAAAAGGACGGTGATCCCCCCCCATATATTTTGGCATTTGAATTGTGCGCATATGAATGCCCTTCGACGTTTGACCTAGTTTTCCATTATCAACGTGAACGCTTCCTTAGTGCCGATGTTGGCAAGGCGGTCATACTCACGACCCAACGTTCTCAGGTTGCCTTTTTTTCCGTACATTTTTATTGTGGGTTTTTAACTGCTGTAGCTTGTTTTGTTTTTAGTAATTGCCAGGCCGCTTATCTCAGTGGCAGCGCTTCGTCGGCCTCATTCGCCATTTGCAATCAGTGACGCCGAGTCGAAACAGTCAAGGACCAAAATGTATGAAAAAAAAATCACCTTTTGTCTCGGATTTTGGCTGTATTCGGTAGATATGTACCTCGTTTAATGACCCGACTTGAAATAACTTTTAAAACGGTCCAGGAATTTTCGACCGTCTCCTTGGATTATACTGCAAAGCAGCAACACAAAAACAAGCATGTATAGCTACATTCTGTGTTTGTTTTCGTTTGCGTAAACAAACACAGAAACTAGCTATTCTTCGTTCTTGTGTCTGGCGAAAAAAAGACTTTTCCTGCGCCTGTACCAACAAAACCTTTCTGCGCATGCGTCTTGGGTCCGCGCGAAACGAACCCAAGAAGGGAACCATGTGGCAGAGACAAACTTGTCAGTGATCAGTGGAAGTGCGAAACGGACAACATGTGGATTGCGACTGCCAGAGGCGTTCCAATGGGCCAGCTGTATTACTGTCTCTGATCTAGTAGTGTTATCGCTATTGAAGGCATTTTGCCGAGTTTATCTTCGTTGGCTTCTAGCTGTCATCGGATCCGAGATGGGGAAGAAGGAACCTTCTGTTGTTATTGTGAACGATGCGAGCGAAGGTAACGGTAGTGGGACGATCCATCTCAAGAAACAGCTGGGTTTGATGAATGGCGTCGGCATTATCGTGGGAATTATCGTCGGCAGTGGAATCTTTGTCTCTCCGAAAGGCGTGCTTCTGGAAGCGGGTTCAGTGGGCCTGTGTCTGATGGTCTGGGCGCTGACGGGTGTCATTTGTTGCGTGGGTTCCATTTGTTACGCGGAGTTGGGGACATGCATCCTAACATCGGGCGCCGACTACGGCTACATCATGCAAGCCTACGGCGACTTGCCGGCATTTCTGTTTTTGTGGGTGTGTTTGGTGGTGATGGTGCCTACAGGCAATGCTATCACCGCTTTGACTTTCGCCAATTACGTATTGCAGCCGGTGTTTCCAGGTTGCGGGGCCCCTTCAGTGGCCGTGACGCTACTCGCAGCGCTTTGCATCAGTGAGTCTTCTTCTTCCGTCCATCGACCAACTCCTTTTTCTCAACATTGTCACTGTGTGACTTGTGTATTACTATTAGTAAGGAATGCGAGAAACAACCAAAAGAAGGGGGTGGGGAGGGGTATATTTTTATATAAAACATAAAATGGACGGGCTGGACGTCATGACATTAAGCAGAATGCAGTAAAAAGACTGGACGGAAAGGACAGCGTGAGAACTGTTGTCAGCTGCCACATGGCTAGTGGTGTGGCAAGCTGTTTCACCTGCTGTCACTGTCCGACCATGTCTATGGTCAACTGCCTGTCAGCTGGCGGGCATCGTGTGAAGTATTTGGTATAGATGCAGCAGGGAGCAGGACAATGAAGAGGATGTGTGTATGGCTTGTTTCTGTGTTCTTTGTCGTTCATACAGGTTTAGTGTTGCTTTACGTCCACAGAGGCGAGTTGGCGTTCATACAGTGTCCACGTCAACTTATCAAGACTGAGGCTGACACTTTTAGTGCATGCTGGGTTAATTTGGTGTTTACCTAATCCACTGAACTCAGACATGGTGACTACAGGAGCTTTAAGTAGCCTATGTGATCTTTTGGCATGGGTATACACACAGAGACTTCAGTTCATAGTCTCATGTGAAGGTCGATGGCGGTTGTTGATGGCTATCACTGTATCACTATCAGCCACAGTGATGCTTTAGTGAAGTATATCTATTTTTAGTACTTGTTACTCATGTAAGAGAATCCATAAGTGGCCTGGTGTTCACTAATCTAACACTGTTAGTGTTACACAGTAAGAACTACCTCCACCAGTGCATCAGTTTAATGTTTTGTTTGTTACTGTTGGTGATGATGTAATCCAGTTTGGTGCTTAGACTGAAACCTCCACATAATTATAAATATGTTGCAGTACAATTTCATTAAGCCCTTTTTTGGTCATTTTCTTTTAACGATGTTATTATATTTAGGTTTAGGACTAGGAGGTTAGTCTTGGCATACCTGTCACATACCAGTCCTGTGCAATGCTGAAATCCTGGAGGATCACCAGTTCCCATCAGTGAATGCTTGGCTTTTAGAGGGTCCCAGGGTCAAATAGACTATTAGTATTACTCTGGTGACAGCTTATTAGTATTACTCTGGTGACAGCGTATTAGTATTACTCTGGTGACAGCTTATTAGTATTACTCTGGTGACAGCTGTCTGCCATGCCAATGCTGGAAACATGTTTTAGTAGCACCCATCTCAGCCCATATCAAACAGACTTTTCAGTACTTAGTGTAGTAATAATAACAATATCACTATCAGTTAAAATGCAAATTAAGATAAATTACAAAATAAACACAAATTACAAAATATAGATGTTTGAAACAAATTAATGTAAGCACTGTGAATCTGTGGAACTGATGAAAACCAGAAAGTGAAGGGAGAAAGCTTTTATTTTGTACAAATTACAAATGGAGAGTAAGTAACTAGTGTTTTATGCCCAGTCAACCATTACGGTTATATTAGGGTGAAGCAAGTGGGTTATAGGGTATTAATAACTTATTTACATTTTATTAATATTATAAGATTAAGAAGCTAAGAGTAAGACTGATTCTGTAATTAAATGTGTGTATTACTATTAGCTACTAATGCAGTAATAGTGCTATATATTTATCTATATCTTGCCACCATGCAAAACATAAGTTGCTGCCCTTGATTACTGATAGTGATACTATAATTATGGTGCCAGTTTGAACAAAAGAAAGACAATTTTATTCAGCAAACATTTAAAAATGATTTTTGTTTTCTTTTTTTAGGAAAGCTGGAAATTTGTAACAAATTAGTTTTAATGGCTAAGCTCTCATAATCAGAGAATGACAGTTTCACTGTGCAAAGGTCCGTCTACTTAATCCTCAGTTTCTTTGTATGACTTCTAAATTTGAGATTGAAACTTTTACTAGTTTTAGAACTGGAAGACCAAAACAGTTTACAATGCAAAATTTGTATGGGTGAAGCATGGGCTGCCCCTTTAATGCATCAGGCCCCGGCCTATAGTCTTAAGTGCATAAGAAAGATACTTTTACTGCTGGCGCAGAATCATAATGCCAGTTAACTGACTTGTGTGTACTTTTTTTGAAATATAAAAAATAAATAAAATAAATATAGTTTTTTTGTAATGTGACTGAGTAACTCACCTTTTCCAGCCACAATTGGATGGAGATGATACTTCTTTCTGCTACATTGATTAAAATTTTAAAAAATTGCAAGGCCAAAAAACAACAACAACATCATTGTATACAGTTATTGTATTTGTAACCTAACTGATCCTGGGTTTGCCCCCCACCTTCTTCTCTTTTTTTTTTTTTTTTAAATTGGGGTGGAGTGGGGGGCAAAGAAGAAGAAAAAAAAGACCTGTGCATGGGAGAAATTTGTCTGAATTTATTGCTATTGTCACTATATCACTATTGCAGTAAATAAGTAACCTGTGGGAACTAACAAGCAAACACGATCTGCTACCTGCCTGTTTTATTTGTTTTGTTGTTGCATGTATTATGTAGTGTTACTTTATGTGCAGTTTTTTTTGGCCTTTAGAATCAAGTGTACAGAACAGTGGCATTTTTCCAGTGCTAATTGTATAAAACTTTAATCATCCCACAAGGGGCAGTTATGTTGTGGTCATGGTGGGCTTGTAAAATAATAATACATAAGTTAAGAGAACAATACAACAAACACAGCACCACCAACAAAAGAGTCTTACTTTGACAAGGTAATATAATTATATTTTTTTTTTTTAAGTACCACACACAGCAATTAAAACAATATCACACACACACACACACACACACACACACACACACACACACACACACACACACACACACACACTGCCTGTATGCCCTTTGCTGGTTTGTATATTGAAGTGAGAATCCTCAACCAAAGATCCCAAACAAACTGCAAAGCAAGCCTATCACAGTATCACTATCAGTATATTACAGTAATGTAACATGTTGATTATTATAAAATGTATTGTTATATTATAATAATATAAGCACACAATTCTTTGTCCCCTCCCACATTGCCCACAGGAGAGAAAAATGAAAATAGCTAAACACCATTAGCCCCCCTCCCTCCAACTGGAGAGAGAGAGAGAGAGAGAGAGAGAGAGAGAGAGAGAGAGAGAGAGAGAGAGAGAGAGAGAGAGAGAGAACAAGGGGTCGTTTTTCTTGCAAGAGTTTATTAATAAATACTTATTTTCATACCACAAACTGTCTCCCATGGAAAACTGGAGTGATGGGTACCATGGTTCAACTTGAGGCAATCATTCATTTATCAGTGTCATGGGTCAGAGTTAAGGTCAGGAGCCAGGAACATTGTGACTAGGACAAGGAGGCTAAGAGTAGGAGAAGGAACCTAACCTGTTTACTCTTTCCTCAGGAGCTGGCCTGTGGCTTGAAAGATTAATAGCAGTACTATTACTAGTACAGTAATACTAATAGGTAGGTCAGTGGGTGTAATAAGCTCAGGTTTGACAGTCTGTAGACACTACAGAGCCTGAGAGGTCCAGGAAGCCACAGTTGTGTACCGGCTTCCTGAGGGCACTGTTACTAGCATGGTAGGTAGGTAGTGTTGCTTATTGTCCTCAGATGTCAGTTGACATATTAGGGACAAGCTGAGACCAATGCTGAAGCATGGTTCAGTATAACTTTATGTCCACGGAAACCAGAAGGCTCGTTAGGATGGACAGCCCACGATGACCACCTCAACTCTCACACAGCTCCTGAACTATGTTACTAGCATTCTGAATGTGTTACTACTATGCTAGTCAGCTAAGTTGCTGATCACTGGTGTGTTTTTTGTTGGTATTTCTTATTTTGTAAATTAAAGCTCAGATGTCTTTGCTTAGTGACATTTGCTTCAAAGTTTATGGTCTGTTTACACTTACAAGTTACATTCAGGTAAAGTTAAAAAGAAGGTGCAGATATTATCTAGGGTTTAATGATGTGTGTGTGTGTGTGTGTGTGTGTGTGACTTACAATTATTAAGTCTATTAGTATTACCAGGAGTCATGAGTCATGACATATTTGTACTAAAAATAAAATCTTTATACAAAATTATAGTTGGTGTTTGAATTTTTAACACAGTAGCTACAGCACATCTAGCATACCTAGAAAGTTGAAATTCCATTGTGCGTGTGTGTGTATAAAGACATACAGTAGTGCACACTGCATTTATTAGATTTAACCCCTCATATTGACATTCAGAGCCTAATATGCACAAGCTCACACACGTATACAGGCACGCACAGTGTGTGTGCAAAAGCATGCAATGGTGCAATTAAGGGAAAGGGTGTCTGCATGTCCTGTTAGTGTAAGGCAAGAAGGAGGGAGTGCTGCAGGAACAGATAAGGGAAGGTGCAATGCATTCATGAACAATTATTACTAGTGCTGAGGAAAGGGTCACCACATGATAGGAAGGTGCAATGCACAAACTGTTATAACTAATATATTACTTTTTATTAGTATTATTATTGACCTGGGAAAGGGTCACCACATGGAAGGAAGAGTGTAATGATTCCAAGGAAGGGTACACAGCATGAAGGAAAGGGTTGACATGGAGGGAAGGGTGCAATGATTCAAAGGAAGGGTCACCACATGGAGGGAATGGTGTAATGATTCAAAGGAAGGGTCACCACATGGAGGGAAGGGTCACCACACAGAGGGAAGGGTACACTGCTTGAAGGAAAGGGTCACCACATGGAGGGAAGGGTGCAATGATTCCAAGGAAGGGTACACCACATGGAGGGAAGGGTGTAATGATTCAAAGGAAGGGTACACTGCCTAAAGGAAAGGGTCACCACATGGAGGGAATGGGGTAATGATTCAAAGGAAGGGTCACCACATGGAGGGAAGGGTGTAACGATTCAAAGGAAGGATCACCACATGAAGGGAAGGGTCACCACATGGAGGGAAGGTGGTAATGATTCCAAGGAAGGGTACACCACATGGTGGGAAGGGTACAGCACATGGTGGGAAGGGTCACCACATGGAGGGAAGGATGTAATGATTCCAAGGAAGGGTACACTGCCTGAAGGAAAGCGTCACCACGATGGGAAGGTGCTGAGCATGAGTTCACCAGACCAAGGGAAGGTGTGCCTGAGGTCACAGAAAGTGTGCATTTGTGCATGACGTCACCACATAAAGGGAGGGTGTGCATGAGATCACTACATGAAGGGACTGTGTGCATGGGGTCACTACATGAAGGGAAGGTGTGCATGAGGTCACCACATGAAGGGAAGGTGTCGTGAATGAGAAGTATGCGGCACATAAACTTGAAAGTGATGTTCAGTGTGAAGAGAAGGGTGCACCACATGAATGTTTGGGACACTGACTCATTGTTTCATTTGACACTATCACAATGTCAAACTAACAGGAGAGTTTGAAAAAAGAAAAACACTGACCTGTAATAGTTATAATCCCTTTTTGAATGATATTAATTATTATAATGTGATATGTGTGTGTATTTCTGTGTGTTTTGTACGTTTTCTTGTCTAGGTCAGGTGTGTAACAAGATTTTGTGTGTGTGTGTGTGAACTGAACATTTTGTTTCTTAATTTAAATTTAGTTTTCACAGTCAATTGATCAGAAGTCTGTTTGCAATGTATCAATTATCATGCACCATTGTTGTGCATGGAGTGACAGTGTAATATGAGTTCTCAGCGTGTGTCTCTGTCACTGAAGCTTTGCATGTGACAAGCCAGTTTACTCTGCAGTTTGTGAAGTGATTGTGTGTTGTGTCAAGACTGACAAAATTGTCCACAAAGTTGTTGTTTTTAAAGAAGGTGGAGGCTGAATGGTTCTTTTCAGTGCAGTTTTTCTGTATGTGTGCAGCACTGCTGACATTCATTAACTGCACCAACGTGAAATGGGCAACGAGAGTCCAGGACATTTTTACCTGCACAAAGATCTTAGCTCTCATCATCATCATCATCACTGGCCTCGTCAAAATGGCCATGGGTCAGTTGGTCACGCATCTCTTATTCGTCATCAATAATCAGTTTGCTTGTTTGTTTGTTTTCCAGTTTGTCATTGGATACAGATAGAAACAGAGACAAAGTCATGTAAGAATTAAAATGAAATCCCAAGACCTAGATTCTTCTAATCTGTATTTTTTTTTTTTTTTTGGTCTTTTGTAGAAATTGTAATGTTGGACATGGAGGTGTCATTCAAGGGTTGTTGAAAGGCAAAAGCTAGTTAATGAGTTTGTGTCTGTGTATTGTATCATACGATTGTGTCTGTGTATTGTATCATACGATTTACTACTTTGCCATGGATATATATATATATATGGGTTCTTCTTCAGTGCTGGTCCTAATTAGGGGGAATCAGAGGTCAAAACTGAAATAGCTTGCAGCTTATCCCAATTAGGCTTGTTGTGTTCCACATACATCCTATTTTAAGGCACAATTAAAAGAAAAGCAGTTTGGACCCCGACTGCAAGTTAGGGTGGCTTCGAACATGTCCAAGTGGAGAGCATAACGCATGTTTCGGTGTGACATAAAAGTATCATGTAATATTTAGAACAAGAAATTTATTATTTCATAGAAAGGTTTTGAATAACAATCATTAGGAGTAACTAAGTGCAATTTTTAAGAGGGTTCATCCACTTGAGAGTAGAACAGCCTACACGCAAAACTGTGACACTGAAACATGTGTGACATGGAAAGAAAAGTTTTCCTCCAAGATCAAACACCATGGATCATGAACAAGTATTTATTCTTGTTAGTTTTTGATGCTGTGAACATATTCCAAAGTAATATTGGAACACTTCCTCAACTTCGGATGTTCTTTGAATTGTAATGCATGTTTCGCGTGACATGTAACGCATGTTTCACATGACATTCAATAATCACTCAGGTTGGAAACTGTTAAAAGCATGTAGAAAATTTATTTTTTCAGAGTATTTGTACACATTACATGTATGTAAAATTGTAAGCATTTGTTTTGAGTTTGACAAGGTTTTTTTTTTTAGTTTGACAAGTTTTGCTTATGTGAAGAAGAAAAAAAGGAAAAAGGAAAAAAAAAAAGTGATGAGCAGTACTAGTAATGTTTACATGAACTGACTGAAACTTAACATGAAAATTTAATCAATCATCTGTTCTCATGCAAAACAATGACAACTTCAAGCAACTTTTATTCTGCAAAAAACCCAGCTGCATTTGACACCGGTCTGTAGTGGCTTAGTTTTGCAAGCTGATCAGCAGGCACCCAAAGGATGTCATCAGTTGCAGGAAATGAGAAGCTGCTCTGATTTTCACGCAGAAACTTTATCTGCACTTCTCCAGATGAAGCCTTGTTGTCTAGAACCTAGATTTAACAGAGCCAACAAGTGAAATCACAGTACAAGTTGCAGTCCACAACACATCACATTCAGAAACAGCAATCAAAGTTGGAGGAAATGGAAAAACAAGATGTAGTAAACTAGTACATATATATAGTTAATAGTATGCTGCCTCAGACCCCTGTCTTTTTCATGAATGCTAATGCACCCCCCCAACCCCACCCCAGGAACCAAACAAAAACAAACAAAAAAACATGCATAAGGGGGGAAAAAAACGGAAAAAAACGAGAGAAAAAAACGCAAGTAGTAGTACAGTTCTACTCAGTATATTCAGATTATTATGTTGAATTCTTTCCAGCTTAAATTAGTAAAGTTTACTAAAAATTAACAGAACAAAAACAAAAAACCCTCTGCAAGCACACCATGTCACTACTAAAACAGGACAGAAGAAACAACAATAAAAATTCCAAACAAAAACTCTGCAAGCACATCATGTCGCGTTGTTAGTATCATTTCTAGTCCGATAGAAGATGGCAAATTTAAATCAAAAGAATCTCAAAGTTACATCATCATTAATACTATAGCACAGTCTCAGTTTCACACAGAAATCAAAACAAAGTAGGGAAGATTTGTTCAATGCACATTCTGCAACACGATGATACAACGCACGTTTTGTGTGACGGAATCAACTTCCGTCCAGGTCACCAGAAACGAACGTTATGTTTTGACCAATTCTTCTCTCCTTGTTCATGGACTGAGAAATAATTTGAAATGACTGCAACCATTACTAAACATGTTTGTTTTTGATCCTACGTATGCCTACTTTTTGGTAATTGTGGTTCCTAACCATGAAATAATGATTCGGCAAAAGTATGTTTCATGTGACGAAACGGAGATGAGCCTGCAAGAGGGTGCATCGAACGCTGTATTTATAAATAAAGAGTGCTACTGTATAAAATACTAGTCTGAAATGATCAGGTAACTATAACTGCTTGGAATTTCACCTACCTGCATCATTGGTAGCCTCCAAATTGGGTGAAATCGTGTGGTGGCAGACAATGATGACAGCCCAGCGACGCATGTTTCTCCTGCGTCAGAGTGTGACACGCAGTGGTAAAAGCGCCCATTCACAAATTCCATGCTTATCACGTGACACGACGTCATCAGTGTGTGTGTAGATGCCCGCGGTACGTTTGAAAATCGCAGTTAGAAGATTTTTTTCTTTGTTGGATTTGTTTCGTGAATTTTTGTTTTTGCCGTGACGAATGTTTCACCCGTGACGCAAAATTTTCATTGCACTTTTAATGTTTTTTAGGAAATAATACAGCAACTTTGATGTTCAGATCGCGGCATCGATAGTGCTTTGTTATTTATAGCAACAGTGTTTTTCCCGGTTCGTATCGCTGATCTTGTGCAAGTTGGAAGTGAACGTTTGTTTCATGACGTGACGGTCATGAAACATGTGTAATGCTTAATTTCAACCAGCATTGTTGTACACAGACATACTCAGCAGTCCTGAAATTAGCTTTCTGGTGCTTTTGCATGTTGCAACTTTGCAAACAAATTAGATATGTCTGAATATTTTCGTCTGGTATGAAGTAGCTTCCAATACAAGCAGTAGGGTATCGCCATTCCCGTTTTTGGCCGCCATTTTTGCGTGACATGGGAGTATAATTATTTTGCTAATAAAAAATAAAAAAAAAATTTTCCCCCACCATATTGCTCTCATTGCTTCTTGGGTGTATAACAAAGGGAATTTTCGCCATTTGGTGTTAAAAAAAGGAACTGGTTTACAACAAAACTTGCAAAGTGAGTGACTACCAATTAGGACCAGCACTGAAGAAGAACCCATTTACATATATATATATGCTGTTTTTCTTGACATAGAGACACCTGGAGTTGTGTTAAATTACTTGAGGGGAACTACCCAGCCATGCACTGAACAGCATGCATGTACTACTTTCTCAACCAGCACTGGATGTACTTAACGCCTTAAGAGTTAGATATCTGAGGAATACTAACAAGTGACAACATGCCAACAGATTACACAGCAGCTAGGAAGGTCAGCTCTGTGCCCTGCCATTCTCCTGTGTCCCAGTCCTAAAGTGCTGGTCCCTTTGTGCCTCAGGTGAGGGTAGGACTAGGGTTCAGACTAGTTGCACACGTGGGACAGGTACAGCACAGCACTGGCACACAGTGAAACTGACTCACATGTCCTGCTGCGTCACAGCCCCATGGGAATTTTATTTTATAGGAACACTTGTTGAGCACCTCATTTCGAGATGAGCCTTACGCACTTCACGGTGGCACTTATTTTGCACTATTCTCTGCTTCTGAGCTTGTGCTCTAGTCGTATGCAACTCTGAATGAGTGGAATGACTTGGACTTCAGCTGACTGTCTCAACTCTTATTCCTTTTTATTTAAAGTCTTTTCACATGAGTGATATCACACTGAGAGTGACTCGTAATAGAAATGGAACACAACAGGACCATTGTGGCCCAATCCCAATGGGAATGGGGCACAACAAGAATAAAACACAGTAGGACCATTGTGCCCCAATGACAGTGGGACACAGTAGGACCATTGTGCCGCAATGGCAATGGGACACAATAGGACTATTGTGCCCCAGTGGCAAAGGACACAATAGGACCATTCTGCCCCGATGGCAATGGGACACAATAGGACCATTGTGCCCCAATTTACAAGTTCTTTTTTTCTGGTTAAACCCTTTGTGTGTTGTGACCTTCTTGGTTAGTAAGCTGTTGCAGGTTTGTACGTGGTATAGAATCAGACTCAGAGTTATTGTACTATACATGCAAGCCCTTCTCTGCATTTCAGTCTAATTTGATTAAAGTTCTTGGGCTGTCCCAAACCCCACACGTTGCCCAGTGCTGACCCAAATCCCACAGGTTGTCTTGTGCTGACCCAATCCCCACAGGTTGCCTTGTGCTGACCCAATCTGCATAGGTTGCCTTGTGCTGACTTAGGTTGCCTTGTGCTGACTCTGGTTGCCTTTAGCTGACACAGGTTGCCTAGTGCTGACCCCAGCTGCCTTGTGCTGACCCAATCCCCACAGGTTGCCTAGTGCTGACCCCAGTTGCCTTGTGCTGACCCAATCTGCACAGGTCACCTAGTGCTGACCCAGGTTGCCTTGTGCTGACCCAATCCCCACAGGTTGCCTTGTGCTGACCCAGGTTGCCTTGTACTGACCCAGGTTGCTTCATGCTGACCCAATCCTCACAGGTTGCCTTGTACTGACCCAAACCCCACAGGTTGCCTTGTACTGACCCAGCTTGCCTTGTGCTGACCCAGGTTGCCTTGTGCTGACCCAATCCCCACAGGTTGCCTTGTGTTGACCCAAGTTGCCTTGTGCTGACTCAGTCCCCCCAGGTTGCCTTGTGCTGACCCAGGTTGCCTTGTGCTGACCCAGTCCCCCCCCAGGTTGCCTTGTGCTGACCCAGGTTACCTTGTGCTGACCCAGTCCCCCAGGTTGGCTTGTGCTGACCCAGGTTGCCTTGTGCTGACCCAGTCCCCCCAGGTTGCCTTGTGCTGACCCAGGTTGCCTTCTGCTGACCCAGCTTGCCTTGTGCTGACCCAAACCCCCTGGGTTGCCTTGTGCTGACCCAAACCCCCCAGGTTACCTTGTGCTGACCCAATACCCCCAGGTTGCTTTGTGCTGACCCAATACCCCCAGGTTGCCTTGTGCTGACCCAACTTGCCTTGTGCTGACTCAAACCCTCCAGGTTGCCTTGTGCTGACCCAATACCCCCAGGTTGCATTGTGCTGACCCAACCCCCCCAGGTTGCCTTGTGCTGACCCAATCCCCCTGGGTTGCCTTGTGCTGACCCAGCTTGTCTTGTGCTGACCCAATCCCCCTGGGTTGCCTTGTGCTGACCCAGCTTGTCTTGTGCTGACCCAACCCCCCTAGGTTGCCTTGTGCTGACCCAGCTTGTCTTGTGCTGACCCAATCCCCCTGGGTTGCCTTGTGCTGACCCAGCTTGTCTTGTGCTGACCCAATCCCCCTGGGTTGCCTTGTGCTGACCCAGCTTGTCTTGTGCTGACCCAATCCCCCTGGGTTGCCTTGTGCTGACCCAGCTTGTCTTGTGCTGACCCAACCCCCCCCAGGTTGCCTTAGGCACAAGCAGATGAAAACCAGGCTGTGTTTCAGATCCCACTCTCAGCACCACCCCCTAGCCCATCAAACCCCTGCTTCATCCTAGACACTGAATATCAGCCAACTAACTACCCACACCCCACATTAAGTACTACTCCGCTGCTAGTTCATTGTTACTGTATAATATATCACAGAGGGGCAACAGCTGTTTACACTGGACATTGTAGTGTGTGCAGTACACTGGAGATACGAATGGACTGCATTTATTTGGGATTTCAGTCATGACGTTCGTTAGATTGTTCATAAATACTGAGTAATAAACATAAGCACATTAAGTATACAAGCTCAGTGAGTTTGGGTACACCAGAGAATAGCGCTATACAAAAGTTATCTATTATTATTATTACTAGTAGTACTTAGTACACTTCCTTTGTAAATTCTGTCAGTGTGCTCCAAGTTGAACTGTCCCTGAGTCAGTGGGTGACCTTCGGTTTTTTTTCCACTTGTATTTTTAGACATCTGGTTCAGCTTCTGTGTATTTTAGTGGGTCATCTGATACTGGCTGAGTCATCTGAAACTATGTTGTGAGAACATCCTTTCTGTGGAAGTCAGCGTCCTCTCCACCCCCACCCCCACCCTACCCCCTTACCCTCACTCTCCAAATGTCAGTCTGTGATTGTGTGTGTCTGTATCTGTGAGGTTTATTCAGCAAGCTGTTTATTTTATTTTTTTAAATCATACATTCTTTTTATGGCCCCAGTCACTAAATAAATATTATGTTTGGGCTGAGTGTGCAGAAGAAAACATTACAGACACCCTGGCTGGCTTTAGACAGAATTATTCAATAAATGATCATATATTTATATATTATATATGCTTTACCTTACAAACCAGTCTAAAAATATGTTGAAAAACTAAATTTAGCCAGTAGCCCCCCCACCACCACCCCCCAAAAAAAGGAAATAAAACTGGCCTATCGTTGGATAATTGCTGTAACCTATTCTGTAACCTCTTTTCAAGGTCATAGCTGAGTTTGAAAAAATATTGCAAGCTATATTTTCCTACGTATATTTTGATGCATTTGAATAGAGCTGATTTTTTATATATTTTTTCAGCTCTGAAATTTGAAAAGGTCCACTGCATTTGTTTTCTTTTTTAAATAATTATTTGACAAGTGCCTCATCTCGAGATAAATCCTGAGTGCTTCACAGTGTAACAGACAATGACCACTGCTAGTAGTTTTAGTACGACCATACTAGATAGACAAAGTGACCACTTCTAGTTCTAGTACTACTGTACTAGATACACAGTTTACATTCATACATGATGCAAATGCAGCTGCATGAGTGTAGGCATTTTTAATGGTTACCTTTTTCTGCAAATGTACTTCTGCTTGAGCTTCTGTAATGGCAGCTACCCTGTGAACTACAATCAGGAAACGGAACCAAAGAAACGCTAACAATAATAATAATAATTTATAAAAAAACATGCTAACGTGGCACCCTGTTCAGCTCAGATGCAAAGCAAAAAATAGTTCGTTTGTATCAATATTAACACTAATAAGAGAACAACCCAATGAAAATGCAATGATGCCGATGAAAATATATGTACATTTTCTGTTTGCAAGCCAACTTGCATCTTTAGTTGAGTTCCTCATTAAAAATATCGCCCTGATATAGCCGCACTAGTTGACTGGGCGTAAAACACCAGCTTACTTACTCCTCAGTAAAATCTATCACTTACTCATGCACCACTTGGTTACTGTATACTTTTGTTCTGCAAGTGCAGTGTCTTCTTCTGCAATACTGTTGTTAAAAACACTTGGTGAGAAAAGTAGAGAGATGCACAGATGGGCGGACAGTGAGAGAGGAGAACTGGGGAGAGAATTAGACAAGGGGGGGGGGGGGGGGGGGGGGGGGCAGGACAGAGGTGTAGAAAGAGAAGCTGCGAAGAAGAGAGAAAGGCTGAGGCAGTGATTTCAGTGCCAAGGTTTTTTTTTGTGTTTTTTTGACGCCCAAAATAACCTTTTCACTAACCCATTGAAACAAGGACAAACTGACCCAGATTTATAAAGTACAAGCCTGCCTTGGGGTTGGAGGCACAGAGATCAACAGTCTGAATGTCGGTTAGGCAGTAACAAGAATTATATCAGGTTCCTTATTTGAAGGATGTGCACTGGTTCATGTAAAAAATATTACAGTATCATGAATAGGCTCATGCTTATTATAATTTTACTACATATATGCCCATGTTTATTATCGATATTAAATATCATTAATGCTATGATGAATGTCAGCAAAGAGACGGATGAATGTCAGCAAAGAGACAGATGATAGCCCTGAAATGCATTTTGAAATGTGTGTGTGTGTGTGTGTGTGTGTGTGTGTGTGTGTGTGTGTGTGTGTGTGTGTGTGTGTGTGTGTGTGTGTGTGTGTGCATCCTTCAAGAAAACAGAACAGACACAACACTGAAGAAAAATGAGCTTTTAGTGGTTTCAGTTCCCTGAACAGCCCCAAAAGCATAGTCACTTGCAAAGGGTGATAATTTCAATCATCTTGACTTAAGACATATTTTACATGGACTTAACAAGTACAAATGATGAATTCAGATTGTTCAAAGGCTCAATTTGTGCCTTTAAATTTAAGAAAAAAGAGGAAAAATTACAACAGATTATTAAACTGTCATGACATATGACCTAGAGCAGCAATTTAAATAATGTTTTATTCATGTATGTGTGCTAAATACATACATATTTGACAGATGCTGATTTCTTGTTTTCTTTCTTCTGATTCTACCAACCCATCACCAGTAATGCATGTATTTATAGTGTGCATCACATGCACATGTGTGCGTTTGGTAAAATGAGCATATAATCTCATTTTTATCAGGAGGCTTTTGTAAGCTCTCTGGGCTTTAATGAGATGGGGTGCCAGCAATGATCTATTATAAATGCATGTATTATATGGCATAAAAATATATATCATGTATATTTTTATCTTTTTGCATTTATTGAAATATTTCATCTGAGAATTTTCTATCTTGTTTCTGTTTATTTCACTCTGGGATTACAACTGATGAAGATGTGGAGTGTACCTCAGATATTGGGCTGGCGTGTTAGTTTTATTAGGGGCTATTGGATTACTACTGGGTTTTTTTCTTCTTGTTGTTCTTTGACGTGTTGTTTCTCTTCTGTTTTTGCCCCCAGGATCCACAGAGAATTTTCAAAATGCATTTGAGGGCTCAACGAAAGAGCCTGGTCGCTTCGCTTTGGCATTCTATTCAGGGCTTTTCTCCTATTCAGGCTGGTAAGTGTGCTGTGTCAAGGTCAGTCTGTTCAGGGCTTTTCTCCTGCTCAGGCTGATAAGTGTGCCACACATCAAGGTCAGTCTGTTCATGGCCTTTCTCCCATATAGGCTGGTAAATGTGCCATGTCAAGGTCAGTTTATTCAGGGCTTTTCTTCTATTCAGGCTGATAAGTGTGCCACACATGAAGGTCAATCTGTTCAGGGCTTTTCTCCTATTCAGGCTGATAAGTGTGCCAAACATCAAGGCCAGTTTATTCAGGGCTTTCTGTCCTATTCAGGCTGGTATGTGTGCCATGTCAAGATCAGTGTTTTTTAAATTTTATTATGTAACATAATTATGTGTGAGTTAGTGTGTCAATTAAATACTGTTCTCTCTCTCTCTCTCTCTCTCTCTCTCTGGCTTGCTCTCTCTTCATATAATTTGTGGGTTTATGTGTGTGGCTAGGTAGGTTTATTGTGGGGGTGGGGGGGGGGGGGGGGGTGTTCACAGGAAAAACAGAAACACCTTTGAATGGCTGCACAAATGAACAAACTTAATTTAAGAATCTATATAGGCACTTGCTAGCAAATTCACACTTTGCATCACAATCAAACCATTTGCCACTCATAAAATGACATTAACTGTACAAACTTCTGGAGGAGATGAGTTAAAATCTGGCTGGTGCCAGACCTTTGGGTGATAATCTGTTGTGGTGTTCTCATGTGAGTACAAAACCGTCTGTGAGTGACAAAAGAGAGGGTTAGAGTTAAATCATTTTGTGATGTTAGTGAGTGACAGATTTAGAATGAGCGGCACTCTAGCTCCAAGCCTTGATGAGGAGGAAGGGTGTTGGAAACTGAGGCTTTGAGAGTAATATTAGTAATAAGAATTAGTAGTATAATATTAGTAGTAATATTACTTTATTAGTAATAAGAATTAGTAGTATAATATTAGTAGTAATAAGAATTAGTAGTATAATATTAGTAATAATTAGTAGTATGATATTAGTAGTAATATTAGTAATAAGAATTAGTAGTATAATATTAGTAGTAATAAGAATTAGTAGTATAATATTAGTAGTAATAAGAATTAGTAGTATAATATTAGTAGTAATATTAGTAATAAGAATTAGTAGTATAATATTAGTAGTAATATTAGGAATAAGCAACACTGTAGATGTTGTGGAAACAGCTGTGTTTTCATTTTCTCACTCAGACACTCAGTGAGGCCTGTAACACCCATGCAGAATCAACAAAAAACAAACAAGGGAGTTGGTGCTCAAAATGTGTCACACGAACAACAACAAAGACCTGAGTCACAAAATCTACCTGTGGTGGAGTTTATGTACCTTGTGTTTATGTACATGCCAGGTGAGAGTTACAGTAGTTGACTACAGAGTTACAGTAGTTGACTCAGGTCTTTATTGTTGTGTTTGCGTGAGGTCATTAAAGCTCAAATTTACTTCCTTGTTTTTTTGATTTTTCATTTTCTTAGTGTATTTCATGGATTATATTTCTTTCATAAAAGTTTTAAAGCAGAAGACAACCATTTTTGTATTATTATTAATGATTTGCTACAGATATATTCCTTGTCAAGTGTATTTTTGGTTTAATTTTCTTTTTTAAAATTTTATTTCTTATTTGCACAGGTGTATAGATGGTTTTAAATACTGTCTGGAAAAAGTGACTGTTTTGTTTTAATTTTCAGGAATTACCTGAATTTTGTAACGGAGGAGCTCAAAGACCCTTACAAGTAAGATCATCAAACATATTCATTGAGTGAAGTACAACTGTCTGTCTTTTTAACAACTTTGTCCAGTTGGGAAACTGCCTGGTATTTTAGTTCACATTGTGCTTTTTGGTAAATTTTTGGAATCTTCCAAGCACCGAACAAGTGACAAAAACTCAACCAAAACAAGATAAGTTTTTCTCTCTCTCATTTTTCATTGTTTTTAACCGTTTATCTGTTGTTTAAGTGTTGTTTTGTGGCTTGACAAAGGGGAATTCCCTGAAAATTTGCATACTGTGTGTCTGTGTCAAAATAAATAAGCGTTCGTTTGAACCTTTTTGTGTTTGGATCTTGTTTCAGAATGCTAGCAGTGATTCCGTTTAAGATTTTTTGTTTTTTGTTTGTAAACGATTGAAATATGTGAAAACAAGAAATAAACAATGTTTAATTTTTGTGTTGTTGCAAATCTTGCTTCCGAAATGCTGGCAGTCAACTTCACTTTCAATTTTGTATGAATCATTTGATGTAGCTATGTATTATATATATATATGTATAATGGTATTTATTTCTGGTTTGTTGGTGTGTGTTTGTGTTGGGGGGGATCTGTTATGATTTATACCACTATCAGACCACTTTTTATCAGTTTAGAACTATAACTGAATTGCTTGTTTTTATTGATTGATGAAGTTACAGGCTGGACAACCTCAGTGTTTCAAAAGCCTTTGAGAAGTTAAAAATCAGTTGCTGGGAACTGTGGATGCAGAAACTGAGGTCCCGCTGTAGAGATGCAAGAGCTGTCAAAGGTTTCCACTATTAAGACTGGATGCCGTCGGAATATAGCTTTCCTTGCTTTGCCTGCAGTCAGTAACTCAGATGTTTGCTTTTAATTTTGTTTGGACCTAATATGATATTTTGGGAAATTGAGGTTGCAGTCTTTTTTTTCTTTTCCGAATGAATTGTAAATAAGTTTTGAAAAGGCTTGCCAGAACACTTGACTTTTAAAAATTTATAGTTTTGTTTTGATGTGCTGTGTTTGTCTGATATAAGCTACACTGTTGTCTGGATGGTTTCATGTGGAATAACTGATTTGTTTTTGTGTCTGTGTAACTGAAAGACTGAAGTGTTCATGTGGAATAACTGATTTGTTTTTGTGTGTCTGTGTAACTGAAAGACTGAAGTATTCATGTGGAATAACTGATTTGTTTTTGTGTCTGTGTAACAGAAAGACTGGAACTTGGAACTTTTCATGTGGAATAACTGATTTGTTTCTGTGTCTGTGTAACTGAAAGACGGAAGTTTTCATGTGGAATAACTGATTTGTTTCTGTGTCTGTGTAACAGAAAGACTGGACGTTTTTGTGTGGAATAACCAATTTGTTTTTGTGACTGTGTAACAGAAAGATTGGAAGTTTTCATGTGGAATAATTGATTTGTTTTTGTGATTGTGTAACAGAAATTTACCACGAGCTATCATGATCTCCCTTCCAATGGTGACGTTGATCTATCTTTTGACCAACGTGGCCTATTTTGTTGTCCTGTCTCCATCCGAGATGCTTGCCTCTGATGCTGTAGCTGTGGTGAGTTATTTATCAGCCTTGTGCTGTTGTTAGTTTTTGTCTGTGGAAAAGTCTTGTACGCCTGTGTGAGGAACAGTGCTGATACAGCCAGCTCATCAATCTCATTTCTGCGACAGCCGTCAGTCTGAACAGACTTGGTTCTCTCTTGGTATCCAAGCCAGATCTTTCAGGGTCAAACTTTGCCTGATGATAATCATAAACTGGATCTGATTGGATTTAAAGTTTTTATGATTGTTTCACAGATAACACAATGCAACTTCCTTGCCATGTGTCGATAAAATTACGCTAGGAATGTATTGTGTTGCCAAGTACACCCCTCACACATTCATGTCCGTCATAAAATATCGTTAAATTACAATAATGGCAAACATTGGGGATAAAAACCATGGGTAAATAAATACATGAGAAATCCAGCTGACGTCGAGCTGCACATATCACATCAAAATGACCTCCTTACAAGGTCTACCTCATAAAAATTACTATCCAGATAATAGCAGTTATAAATATTATCCACACACAAATCCCTCGCTCTCTCTCTCTCAGTCTCAGTCCTTGCCTTGAAATTAGTCTTTATTCCCCCCCTCCCTGCATTCTCAGCCATGTGTGTATGTGCGCACGCATGCGCATTTTTGCCATATTTTGTATGAAGGTGTTAATTTTTGTATGTTTTGTATGCTTGTATACTGTTGATTTGTATAATTAAGGGTATTTGTGCATTATATGTTTTTCTTTAAGTTGTAAAGCGCTTTGAGATTCTGAAAGCGCTGTATAAGTTCCTTATTATTATTTTTATTAATAAATCTATTAATTAACCCAACTGGCATACTGTATTTATAAGTATGGTTAAGGTAAGACCCTTTGTTGGTCGTGTTGTGTTTGTTGTTGTATTCTTCTTTTAACTATATGTATTCATTATTTTACGAGCCCGCCATGACCACAACAAAATTGCCCCTTGTGGGATGATTAAACTTTTTTGAATTTTAATGGTGTTTGAAACACTCCTGTGGCTATCACTATCACTAAACAGACGGCATAAGAAGCAGTTGTGCAGACCGTATGCACACAAACTTTGCAATCAATACTGTCATCTGTTCAACTCAACACTTACGTTAGCTCGCTCTCTTTTCCACTCACACATTATATGTGTAGGCAACTTTCTCAGGATCCTGTGGTTATGCACAGTTAGCCATTGATTTGTGGGAAGTATGGGGACCATGATGAGAAATGTATATTTAGATTTTCCGTCAGCAACTACATGCGCTTTTCTGTGGCTGTATTTTGAGCAACTTCTTTCGGAAAAAAAAGTTTGGTGTATCGTATGAGCGTCTGATGAAAATATAGTGCTTTGCTGTCAGCAATGTTTGGTCATTAGTACAGAAACCTTGGTGCTGTGGTTTTCTTGGACACTTGGATCAACCTAAGTTTTGCCAGTGGACGATTTCTGGAAATAAAAGGGGGCCCAATTTAGGGGCGCTTTCTTTAAGGCAACAGAGTTGTGCCCTTTGGATCCCCTGACAGGTGTGTACAGTGACATCACTTGTGTACAGTGACATCACTTTTGTACAGTGACATTACTTGTGTACAGTGACATCACTTTTACCCCTTTGCTATCTATGCTTACAAAAATGGTGATGGTCAATGAAAGGATGAAGAATTTGTTGAAATTATCCAGTGTGTGTGTGTGAGAGAGAGAGAGAGAGAATGTGTGTGAGTGTCATGGTGTGTGTGTGTGTGTGTGTGTGTGTGTGTGTGTGTGTGCACGCATATGGAATGTGCTCAGTTCTACCTTCATGTAGAAGAAAACAACAGCAACAAAAATGTAAATGAAAACTAATGAACCAGAACAGATTGTATGTTTAATGCTCATGGCAAAGTGGTGCATGGAAAATGCTGTTCTCTTGATTAAAAGCCTGAACATATCGGTACAATCAGTGGACCCACTGTCAGAAATATTTTTGAGCAACTTACAAAATAAATTATAAGTACACAGCAGCAACATTTCGGCAAGCTGGAACAAAATCGCTGTGTTGAAAAAATGCAGGTTTTAATGGAGCCGGAACGTAACGATGCTAGATTCAGGCTTTGGCATGTTTTGTTGATCATACTAACACCAGTTAGGGTGAAGAGGTTTTGTTCTCTTTTTTGCTGTTGTTGTCTCTATTTCCCCATCCTACACCCTGCTAGTCAACACTTACCGTGTCCTACCATACCCTTATCGGCGGGTTAGCTGTGCCGCAACACTCAAGTGCACTGGCCGTGTGCTCTGCCCTTCTTTCTTTCTTTTTAAGATCATCTGTTGGATATAACTGACCCATTATGAAGGTTGCTGGAAAGCACAAAAATAAAATGGCATTTGTACTTTTTTTGTTTGAATGAGAGTCTGCAGAGCATTTGTTTTTCATGCCTTTTTTAATTGTTTTTAACCACTGCATAAAATAACTTCAGAGTCTGATTTTAGATCAAGATAAGATTAATATAACCATTAAAATGGTATATGTATCACAAAAACATGGCATATTAGACCCCCCCAAAAGTGAGAATGCCACAAGTAACAATTTAATAATTTAACATATTCATTACAGTTTCTTTGCTGAGACGAAATGTGATCTTTCGAGTGATTACTGTTAGCATTAGTTTGTGTTAGTTATTAGCTTCTTTTGTTTTGTGACAGTTGCATGCTTTTATATATTTTTTAAAACTTTCTTCAGACTTTTGCTGACCGCACACTCGGGGTGATGTCCTGGATAATGCCAGTTTTCGTAGCTTGCTCAACTTTTGGTGGGCTCAACGGGTCTATTTTTACATCTTCCAGGTACCATTGTTGCTTTTTCTACAGCTCAGTTTTATTCAGTTTTATAATCTGATTATGAATGGTCAAGTCTGACAGAGTTTATTATGTAGATGTATGACTTATTGTGTATTAGTACTGTTGTTTTATAATTGTATATATAATTATATGGGATGGGTATGTATGAGTATGCTCTGTGGTAGTAATGTAGTATTGTAGTAGTATAATTAATGTAATTATGTTTAACATGTGAGGTGCTCAGAACTTTATTTTGGATTTGATAATGGATTGATAAAATGCAACAGAAACCTCTGAAGAAAAACTCCTTTAAATTTGTTCCAAAGTGTGCAGAATTTTGTTCTGCTTCAGATGAATATTTGAACACTTTGATTACACTCTTTCAGGGTGGTTTTTATTTTTTATTTTCTTATTTCTTTACCTTTGTTTGTCAGAGGTTCTGCAACTTAACAAAAGGAATATGATTGTTTTTCTGTTCTCAGGCTGTTTTTTGTTGGAGCTCGCAATGGCCACCTGCCTGGTTTTCTAGCAACCATCAACATGAATAAACTGACACCATTCCCTTCCCTTCTCTTTGGCGTAAGTCTGGCTCTGACTAGGACACCACAGTGGTAGTTGTTTTTGTGTGTGTGTGAAATAAACACTGGTGTGTGTGTGTGTGTGTGTGTGTGTGTGTGTGTGTGTGTGTGTGTGTGTGTGTGTGTGTGTGTGTGAAGGAAACACTGTGGTGTGTGTGTGAAGTAAACACTGTGGTGTGTGTGTGTGTGAAGTGCACACTGTGGTGTGTGTGTGTGTGTGTGTGTGTGTGTGTGTGTGTGTGTGTGTGAAGTAAACACGGTGGTATGTGTGTATGTGAAGGAAACACTTTGGTGTGTGCGTGTGTGAATTAAACACTGTGGTGTGTGTGTGTGTGTGTGTGTGTGTGTGTGTGTGTGTGTGTGTGTGTGTGTGTGTGTGTGTGTGTGTGTGTGTGTGTGTGTGTGATTGAGAGATGGAAACACTGTGGTGTGTGTGTGTGTGTGAAGGAAACACTGTGGTGTGGGTGTGTGAAGGAAACACTGTGGTGTGGGTGTGTGAAGTAAACACTGTGGTGTGGGTGTGTGTGACGGAAACTGGTATGGGTGTGTGAAGCAAACACTGGTGTGTGTGTGTGTGTGTGTGTGTGTGTGTGTGTGTGTGTGTGTGTGTGTGTGTGTGTGTGTGTGTGTGAAGGAAACACTGTGGTGTGTGTGTGAAGGAAACACTGTGGTTGTGTGTGTGTGTGTGTGTGTGTGTGTTTGTGTGTGTGTGTGTGTGTGTGTGTGAAGTAAACACTGTGGTGTGTGTGTGTGAATTAAACACTGTGGTGTGTGTGTGTGTGAAGGAAACACTGCACATGGTGTGTGTGAATTAAACACTGTAGTGTGTGTGTGTGAATTAAACACTGTGGTGAGGGTGTGTGAAGTAAACACTGTGGTGGGTGTGTGTGAAGTAAACATTGTGGTGTGTGTGTGTGAAGTAAACACTGGTGTGGGTGTGCATGTATATGAGACTTATGAACTGTCTGGCATCTTGTGCAGAATGAAAATCTGCAAACATGCCAGAATCTTTGGCAAATTTCAAAGTTCTCAAACTGAACATAATATTTATTAATGTTTACTAAAATTGTTTAAAATACTGCACCAAAAAAAGAGGTCAGCAGGGTGTTCAGCTTTGTTTTTGGCATGGGAACTGTCAGCGAATTGGTGGAATTCCACTCTAAAGCTTCCTGCATGCTGCGAGAAAAATACTCCTGCCAAAATGGGGGGGTGGGGGGGGGGGGGGGGAGAGAGAGGTGCGTTGTAATGAAAACACATCAGTGTATGTACCCCCACCCACCCCCCTGCACCCACAGCTTGTTGATTTCAGAGACAACACCCCCCCCCCCCCCCCAACCTTTTACATTTTTGCACCCGCCACCCCCTCTGCACCTGTAGCGGTTTATTTCAGAGAGAACCCCCCACCCCTTCCCCCTTTTACATTTTGACAAACCCCCTGCACCCACACCTTTGTTTCAGAGACAATGCCACCCCTCTGGCCCACCCTTGCTTTTACATTTTCACAACCACCCACCACCCCCCACCCCCACCACCCACCCCAGGGCTTGTTTGTTTCAGAGACAACGCCCCTCTGGCCCACCCCTGTTTTACATTTTCACTGCCGTCACCCCAACCCCAGGGCTTGCTTGTTTCGGAGACAATGCCCCTCTGGCCCACCCTTTTTTTAAATATTTTTAACAGTGTCACAGCTTCCCCTTCCCCCTTCTTCCCAGCCTGCTCTTCGTTTCAGCCATGTTTGGGGAGACAATTCCCATGTCTGCAGCTTCAAGTAGTTGAGGAACTGTCACCGTCTTTAACACAGTTTAACACCGTTTGATTGAGATCCAAATGCAAAAGGTCCAAACGAACGCTTATTTATTTTAACGCTGACACACTGTTTGATTGATTGCAGTGCGTGACGTCGCTTATCATGCTCTCCTCCAGTGACATCTACTCACTCATCAACTACGCCAGTTTTGTGGAGGCACTGTTCATTGGCATGTCCGTTGGGGGCCTGCTGATCCTGCGCATCACACGCCCTGATCTTAAACGACCAATTAAGGTGGGTGGTCTTGGGAGTGTTCCCTAGTAAAACAGCACTTTCTATTTTAGTTGTAATTCTTGACATCACCACACCCTCTTTCCCCCTCCCCTCCCCCCCCAAAAGAAAAAAAGAGAAAAGAATTTGGTGTTTTGTTTTTTTGTATATCCTTTTCTCTTTCCTCTGTTATTTTTGGTGCAGTTTTTGTTTATATCCGTTCCTATTTTTTCAAGTGCTGTGAGCATGTTCTGTGAATGTGGAAGGGTTTTACATGCTGTATGAATTACCATTACATTATACTGCATTACAATACAGCCTGTTTTGTATGGAGACTGACATAGGTCAGTTTTTGTACAATTTATGAAGTACTGAGGCAACTACTTGAATCAATCAAGCTAGTTGATCATTTGGGTATGTGTATATATGTTTATGTGCAGACCACAAACCAGAAAGTAGATCTGTTGTATGTAGGCAACAAATCCAAAAGTAGATCTATTGCCTGCAGACAGCAAATCAGAAAGTAGATCTATTGTGTGTAGATGACAAATCAGAAAATAGATCTGTCTGCTAGGCCTTCTGGTAAAAAACAACTGCTTCCCTTGCTTTAGTTTAAGGCCTGTGAAACAGAATTGGTTTAAGGCCTGTGAAACAGAATTGGTTTAAGGCCTGTGAAACAATGTGAATTGGTTTAAGGCCTGTGAAATAGTGTGTATTGGTTTAAGGCCTGTGAAACAATGTGAATTGGTTTAAGGCCTGTGAAACAATGTGAATTGGTCTAAGGCCTGTGAAACAATCTGAACTGGTTTAAGGCCTGTGAAACAATCTGAACTGGTCTAAGGCCTGTGAAACAATCTGAACTGGTTTAAGGCCCGTGAAACAGTCTGAACTGCTTCAAAGCATTGAAGGTGCTTTTGTTTATTTCATTATTAGGGATGGTTCCATTTTTTATATATTTTTGTTAACCATGTACAGCATACACAAGCATGTCCAGAAAACATATAACTAAAAGGTAAATGATTTTGTCATCATGTAAAGCTTGCAGAGCATCAAGCTTACTGGCCCCAAAACTCTCTGCATGCCCTTCAAATTATCCTTCCTACTGGCCCCAAAACTCTGCATGCCCTTCAAATTATCCTTCCTACTGGCCCCAAAACTCTCTGCATGCCCTTCAAATTATCCTTCCTACTGGCCCCAAAACTCTCTGCATGCCCTTCAAATTATCCTTCCTACTGGCCCCAAAACTCTGCATGCCCTTCAAATTATCCTTCCTACTGGCCCCAAAACTCTCTGCATGCCCTTCAAATTATCCTTCCTACTGGCCCCAAAACTCTCTGCATGCTCTTCAAATTATCCTTCCTACTGGCCCCAAAACTCTCTGCATGCCCTTCAAATTATCCTTCCTACTGGCCCCAAAACTCTCTGCATGCCCTTCAAATTATCCTTCCTACTGGCCCCAAAACTCTGCATGCCCTTCAAATTATCCTTCCTACTGGTCCCAAAACTCTCTGCATGCTCTTCAAATTATCCTTCCTACTGGCCCCAAAACTCTCTGCATGCCCTTCAAATTATCCTTCCTACTGGCCCCAAAACTCTCTGCATGCCCTTCAAATTATCCTTCCTACTGGCCCCAAAACTCTCTGCATGCCCTTCAAATTATCCTTCCTACTGGCCCCAAAACTCTCTGCATGCCCTTCAAATTATCCTTCCTACTGGCCCCAAAACTCTGCATGCCCTTCAAATTATCCTTCCTACTGGCCCCAAAACTCTCTGCATGCCTGTCAAATTATCCTTCCTACTGGCCCCAAAACTCTCTGCATGCCCTTCAAATTATCCTTCCTACTGGCCCCAAAACTCTCTGCATGCTCTTCAAATTATCCTTCCTACTGGCCCCAAAACTCTGCATGCTCTTCAGATTATCCTTCCTACTGGCCCCAAAACTCTCTGCATGCCCTTCAAATTATTTTTCCTACTGGCCCCCAAACTCCCTGCATGCCCATCAAATTATGCTTCCTACTGGCCCCCAAACTCCCTGCATGCTCTTCAAATTATCCTTCCTACTGGCCCCCAAACTCCCTGCATGCCCTTCAAATTATCCTTCCTTCTACTGGTCTTGATTAAATTCTGTCAGCTGAAAACTGAAGCCCCTTTTGCACAGCATGAAACTCAGCTACAAGCAAATGGTCACAGCAGTATGAAGTCTTTTTGCTGGTAGGGCCTACTGCTGATTCTGTGTGTGTGTGTGTGTGTGTGTGTGTGTGTGTGTGTGTGTGTGTGTGTGTGTGTGTGTGTGTGTGTGTGTGTGTGAGAGAGAGAGAGTCACCTGTAGCATTGTCAGTTGTCTGTGTCGTGTTAACATGGTCCCTGATTTACATATTGTCTTCTTTTTTTCTTCTTCTTTTTTTAACAAAAGAGGTAATGCATATATATATTCTGTTTGTAACACTGCTTTCAATCAGGAAAACATCTTTCAGGACCTCTAAATCTGACAGAATGTTTGCTGCTATCAGAGCCTTTGGATGTCTGAGATTTCAGCATGGTACAACATGTGATGTACCTTCTTCTTTTAGAAAGAACGAAGGAGAGAGTGAGATATTGATGTCCAGCTTGTATCTTGGGTAAGCTGTCAGTTTTGTATTTTCACCTTTTTTTTTGTTCAGTTGTAATGGTTGTTTCTCGTTGACATCGGAGAGATTGGTGCACTTTGCCAGTTTTCACCTGACCATGAATGTGGTGTGTCTGAACAGGTGAGCCTGGTGTACCAGATAGTTTACCTGACAGTGAATGTGGTGTGTCTAAACAGGTGAGCCTGGTGTACCAGATAGTTTACCTGACAGTGAATGTGGTGTGTCTAAACAGGTGAGCCTGGTGTACCAGATAGTTTACCTGACATTGAATGTGGTGTGTCTAAACAGGTGAACCTGGTGTACCCGATATTTTACCTGATTGTGTGCGTGTTCCTGGTGATCACCCCACTGACCTCCAGCCCCTGGGAATGTCTGATGGGTCTCATTGTCATCGCCTCGGGCATTCCGTTTTACCTCCTGGGTGTGCTTTGGAAGAAGAAACCCGCTGGGTTCATGATTATGTTGTGTGAGTATACTTGTTCCTTTTGTTGACTCGCAAGATGCACTTCTTTCATGTACCTTGTGACTGGCATTCCTGTTTGTGTGTGTGTGTTGGGGGGGGGGGGGGGTATGTGTGTGGCGTATGTGTGTGTGTTTTCTTGTGCAACTTATGAATCTGTATTGTCTCTTTTTATTTCCAGCCAAGTTGACAGTGTTGTCACAGAAGCTGTTTTTCGCTGCTCCAGAGGAGATTAAAGAGGAGTGACTCTTCTTTTCATGGACTTGTGGACAGCTACAGAAGAGAGAAATCATCTTTTCATGGACTTGTGGACAGCTACAGAAGAGAGGAGTCGTCTATTCATGGACTTGTGGACAGCTACAGAAGAGAGGAATCATCTTTTCATGGACTTGTGGACAGCAACAAAGGGAGACACTCCAGGCTTTTTCATCAAAAAACGGACTGCTGTTGGTTATGAGGTTGTCAGGGCAGAGCGCAGATTCAAATCACAAGATTGCATTTCAAACTGAATGCACAAGACCTGTTAATGAGAACAGTTGCTGTTCTGTGTAGCTGTTTTGTTGTTCTTTTATATGATTCCTGTGCTTTGTGTAAGTGGGTGTTATACCTTTTCCACAATTTGTGCTTTGTGTAAGTGGGTGTTATACCTTTTCCACAATTTGTGCTTTGTGTAAGTGGGTGTTATACCTTTTCCACAATTTGTGCTCATGCTAGCAGTGTACATCATTACATGACATTTCTGTTGATGCCTTCACTAGGCATGGAGTCAGTTTAGCTGAATTCAGCTAGAAACCTATGTTCAACCCCCCCTCCCCCCCCCCCCCCAACAAAATCATCTAAGAAGCACAAAAGGAATTGCAATGGAGACACAGTGTGTAGTTACTGGAATCATGCGAGCAAACCAGTCTTGTATTCTGACTGTTGTTTGGTACAGCTTTTGAATGAGACTCTACAGCTACTCTCAAAACCTTGAACAGGAGACAGTACAGTAAGCATGTGGTGTCATTTTAGAAGTCCTGTGCAATAGTAAAACATGTCAATGGCATGCTATTTAGCAGGCTGGAATTTGCACCTGCTAGGTACTGCCATCATATTACAAGTCTTTTATACAATCATTGAAAGTTATCTGCACTCTTGGAAAGACTGCCTAGTCCTCTTGCTCATTCTGTCTTGTGGTTTGTTCCACTAATGGTCTGTTCTCCTGACCTTTTCCAGAAAATCCTCAATTTTTTGTTGTTAAGAGATAGGCCTTTTTGTCTGGTTCTTGTGCAGCAGCTAGCAGACGATAGTTGGTAAACAGTATGTGCAGTGTGCTGTCATATGCACTGGTATTTGCCGTTATGCATTTATGTAGATTTTTTAAAATTATTGTGCTTTGATTCTGGTCATTCCTTTTTATATTTGTCTTTAATCAGGCATCAACAAATTAGATGGAACTGTCGTCAGTTCCATGCATTATACTCCTTTTAATGAGGGCAGTTTGAAGGGACTAACTCTTTAAACAAATTTGTTCAGTATTTGTGCACGTGTGTTTTGTTTGATATTTATGTAGGGCTTGATTTTGTGGACTTGAGTAAAGGTTTACATATTATATATATGAGAAGAGTTTTGAAATGTGTATTTGGTCGTGACAGAGTTTGGTTGTCCTGAGTGACCCTGCTTGGGGGACAGGATGTTAAAATGCAATAAATAATTGGTGTGAGGATGTTAAAATGCAATAAATAATTGGTGTGAGGATGTTAAAATGCAATAAATAATTGGTGTCAGGATGTTAAAATGCAATAACCAACTTTCTTTGAAAAACTCCTAACCAAGCACAAGGATGTTGTAAACAGACACTTTGGTGTTTAGATATTGCCATGTGTGATAAACAGACACTTTGGTGTTTAGATATTGCCAGGTGTGATAAACAGACACTTTGGTGTTTAGATATTGCCAGGTGTGATAAACAGACACTTTGGTGTTTAGATATTGCCATGTGTGATAAACAGACACTTTGGTGTTTAGATATTGCCATGTGTGATAAACAGACACTTTGGTGTTTAGATATTGCCATGTGTGATAAACAGACACTTTGGTGTTTAGATATTGCCATGTGTGATAAACAGACACTTTGGTGTTTAGATATTGCCATGTGTGATAAACAGACACTTTGGTGTTTAGATATTGCCATGTGTGATAAACAGACACTTTGGTGTTTAGATATTGCCATGTGTGATAAACAGACACTTTGGTGTTTAGATATTGCCATGTGTGATAAACAGACACTTTGGTGTTTAGATATTGCCATGTGTGATAAACAGACACTTTGGTGTTTAGATATTGCCATGTGTGATAAACAGACACTTTGGTGTTTAGATATTGCCATGTGTGATAAACAGACACTTTGGTGTTTAGATATTGCCATGTGTGATAAACAGACACTTTGGTGTTTAGATATTGCCATGTGTGATGGTGTTTAGATATTGCCATGTGTGACCTTTCATGACAAGCGACACACTAGTGAAGACGTTGTGTGACAGGTCAAGCCAATCAAAGGTGGTGCAGATCTATCAAAGCAAGCTGTCAAAACTTGTTACAGTATAGTATAACTTTATTGCCAAGTGTCAATACACTGATTGCATGAGAAATGTTTTGTTAGAGTCCGCTGTCACAGTACCAACACCATCCTGCACCGAGCGTGAAGGAGTGATGCTGTTCTCCCTTCAGCTTGGACTGATGGGTCAGACCTCGGTGACATGGTTCAGATCTGACAGTGTCTTGTTTTTGTGTTATCATGAATTCATCAGAAATGTTGAAGTGTTTTTGGCTGAGCCTGTTGTGGCTATGGCACCGTACAAGTGTTCTGTATTTTTTATTGTGATCATAATTATTGTTAGTGTTGGTAAACACTGAGACGGTCGCCATCACATGTTAAACTGCTGACGATGCCTCTTTTCATGCATGCAGTTCCTGGTGCCTGCCATGCTTGCATTCCACACACACAATTCCTGCTCCCCAACACTTACATTCCAGGCATACCTGAATGTTGACACAGCTTTTTAATATTTTTTTATTTTATAGATATTGTTATGCTGCACAGTATAGTATAACTTATACGTATAGTATAATCATGGCAGTTAATTCAGACCTCTGTATCTGTTGTTGTAGGTTAATGGGACTTGGTACAACTGTGGGAGTGTTTTTTTAAAACTGGAGGAAAGGTACTATTTGTGCCAAGTATGGATGAGTCAGGTGGTGCAGTGAGGAGTACAGAAGTTTGCATGGAGGTTCAGGTGTACAGTAGTGTACAGTGAGGTGTACAGTAGTTTGCATGGAGGTACAGGTGTACAGTAGTGTACAGTGAGGTGTACAGTAGTTTGCATGGAGGTTCAGGTGTACAGTAGTGTACAATGAGGTGTACAGTAGTTTGCATGGAGGTTCAGGTATCTAGATTCAGTAGTGTACAGTGAGGTGTACAGTAGTTTGTATCCATGGAGGTTCAGAACCACAAAGTGAGTAAAGAGAAAATCCAGCATGAGGCCAGGTTCTTTGAAATGAGGGCATGTAGGATAAATACCCCAGTTTCTTCCCCCAATTTACACGAACTTGTTAAAAAAAGAAAAAGAAACCACATCTTTTTGCTTGCAATTTCAGTATCTGGAGAAAGAAAAGAAAAAGAAAAAAGCTTTTGTGTTGAGCTGGTATCGAGCACTAAGAGTTGTAGCATTGTGCTAACACCCGACACACCGACCCTTCCATAATGTAGAGGCTCCCCAACGGCTGGGCAAATTTTTGTAACCTCTTGTGACGGCGCCTCGGTTACGACACGTAACTCTTTGTGAGGGTTGCTTTTATCTTACTAAGGGGTATTATTATGTGATGTCTTCCGTTACTAATATTCATGTGATGGATATATATACTTCAATGTTCATGATATTCTTGTTTTCTGTGACAGCATTTTTTGCATGGTCCAGCTGAAGAAGTATCTTAAGACTATCAAAGCTGAACACAGTAATTTCATGGTACAAAACAACAGATTTTATGCTTTTATAAAGAAAGTGAGATAGTGCAATGATAGGAGTTGATCTGGCTGGACAAGTGGGTGAGGCCAGTCCGAACAAGAGCTTTGTCAGCCTTTTCTTTCAGGGTGCGATTGTCAGTGAGAGACTTTTCTGTCAGTGTGAGATTGTAAGTGAGAGCCCTTTCTGTCAGTGTGAGATTGTCAGTGACTTTTCTGTCAGTGTGAGATTGTCAAGGAGAGCCTTTTCTGTCAGTGTGAGATTGTCAGTGAGAGCCTTTTCTGTCAGTGTGAGATTGTCAGTGAGAGCCTTTTCTGTCACTGGTGAGACAATCAGTGAGAGCCTTTTCTGTCAGTGTGAGACAATCAGTAAGAGCCTTTTCTGTCACTGTGAGACTATCAGTGAGAGCCTTTTCTGTCAGTGTGAGACTATCAGTGAGAGCCTTTTCTGTCACTGTGAGACAATCAGTAAGAGCCTTTTCTGTCAGTGTGAGACTATCAGTGAGAGCCTTTTCTGTCACTGTGAGACAATCAGTGAGAGCCTTTTCTGTCAGTGTGAGACTATCAGTGAGAGCCTTTTTGTCAGTGGGAGATTGTCAGTGAGAGCCTTTTCTGTCAGTGTGAGATTGTAAGTGAGAGCATTTTCTGTCACTGTGAGACAATCAGTGAGGACCTTTTCTGTCAGTGTGAGACTATCAGTGAGAGCCTTTTCTGTCACTGTGAGATTGTCAGTGAGAGCCTTTTCTGTCAGTGTGAGATTGTCAGTGAGAGCCTTTTTGTCAGTGGGAGATTGTCAGAGCCTTTTCAGTCAGTGTGAGATTGTAAGTGAGAGCATTTTCTGCCAGTGTGAGACTATCAGTGAGAGCCTTTTCTGTCACTGTGAGACTATCAGTGAGAGCCTTTTCTGTCAGTGTGAGACTATCAGTGAGAGCCTTTTCTGTCACTGTGAGACAATCAGTGAGAGTATTTTCTGTCAGTGTGAGACTATCAGTGAGAGCCTTTTCTGTCACTGTGAGACAATCAGTAAGAGCCTTTTCTGTCAGTGTGAGACTATCAGTGAGAGCCTTTTCTGTCACTGTGAGACAATCAGTGAGAGCCTTTTCTGTCAGTGTGAGACTGTCAGTGAGAGCCTTTTCTGTCAGTGTGACTATTGGTGAGAGCCTTTTCTGTCAGTGTGAGACCATTAGTGAGAGCCTTTTTCTCTCAGTGTGATTGTCAGTGAGAGCCTTTTTCTGTCTGTCAGATTGTCAGTGAGAGCCTTTTCTGTCAGTGTGAGACTGCCAATAAGAGCCTTTACTGTCAGTGTGAGACTAAGTTAGAGCCTTTTCTGTCAGTGTGAGACTGTCATTGAAACCTTTTCTGTCGGTTTGTTGGTTGATAGATGTTTTATTCGTATAAAGGCCATGGCCCTTCATGACAGGGTGCACATACAGTTTGATACAGAGCCATTAGGAAACATTTTGTTTTGCATTGTATAAGTAATAACTGTTAACTACAACTGGTTCATCAGTACTGAGTAGTAACGGTATCCCAAATCTTGAAAGCCTTATAGAGAAAAATGAACAAGTTTTTTTGACAGCTTCCTGGTTGGATGAACTGGTGAGAGCATTTTCTGTCAATGTGAGACTATCAGTGAGAGTCTTTTCTGTCAGTGTGAGACTGAGAGAGAGCCTTTTCTGTCAGTGTGAGACTGTCAGTGAGAGCCTTTTCTGTCAGTGTGAGACTATCAGTGAGAGCCTTTTCTGTCAGTGTGAGACTATCAGTGAGAGCCTTTTCTGTCACTGTGAGACTGTCAGAGAGAGCCTTTTCTGTCACTGTGAGACTGTCAGAGAGAGCCTTTTCTGTCACTGTGAGACTGTCAGAGAGAGCCTTTTCTGTCACTGTGAGACTGTCAGAGAGAGCCTTTTCTGTCACTGTGAGACTGTCAGAGAGAGCCTTTTCTGTCACTGTGAGACTGTCAGAGAGAGCCTTTTCTGTTAGTGTGTCTATCGCTGAGAGCCTTTTCTGTCAGTGTAAGACTGTGAGGGCCTTTTCTGTCAGCATGAGACTGTCAGTGTGAGACTGTCAGCGAGAGCCTTTTCTGTCAGTGTAAGACTGTCAGTGACGGCCTTTTCTGTCAGCTTGAGACTGTCAGTGAGAGCCTTTTCTGTCAGTGTAAGACTGTGAGGGCCTTTTCTGTCAGCATGAGACTGTAAGTGAGAGCTTTTTCTGTCAGTGTGACGGAGATCTTTCAAACTTTGCATCATCATGACCTTTCAGTTTCTTTACATGTTCATACCGTTTCAGTGACTCTCACCTGATTTTGAGGCCACAGGGGAGATGTGACTGTTAAACTGGATGTTGTACATCTGGTGTCAAGTTATTATTGACTAAGGTCAGACTTTGTATGGTGTTTACAGTGACAAAATCATGCACAAAATGTGTGTGTGCATAGATGAGCTGAAAATTCAAATACAAACTATTTTGACAGAACCCATTTTGTATAAATTCATTCTGTTTTATACCTGGCTATAAATTGTATAATGTTTGAAGACTTGGAACTGATTGAGCCAAATGTGGACATTGCACCATTTTTAGAAGTCTGTGCCAGTGATAATTTTGGCGTGATGAAACTCCAGTGAGCTTTAAGTGTTGACTGAAACTTCAAGGTCATAATGGCATTAGACAGTTGGAAGTTATTAATTTGAATTTAGACAGTCTATAGAATCTCATACCCAAGTGTAGCATTATACACATGCATTTTGATTTTCACACACACAAATCTAGATCACTATTTGTTAATCTCCAATCTGGTTTGTAGTGTTCACTTTTGTAATGTATCTGAACCTTCATTTGTTGTTTTTTGGATTTGAAAGAACAAACTGGTGTGCATACCAGTGTAAGTGTAACAAAGTCCATTGCCTGTGTAAACTGTTAAATCACCTGAGTTGTCAGTTTTGTGGTGGAAATTACTCGCATCCTGTGGCATTTCTCTCGTTGCTGGTGCTGACATCTAGTGGACATGTAGTCATTTTGCTTTTTGTTTTAAATTAATTAAGTACCAAAAGTATGATTCCAGTTGAATTAGAATGATTCATATCCACAATATGAAATACATTATTACCAGTCATTGGGCGAGTATGAAATCATTTGTGGGTGGAAATGATTTGTTTCGTCTTCCTTCTTCAAATCTTACAAGTGCTGTTTATGGTTCATGTGTATAATTCCATATTGGTATCTGAAAATATTGTTACACCTCCCTTTTTGGTCATAATCAGTCTTTTAAGTGCTTTGATTTGTCACACGTAATATGTTATGCTGCTTTCAGCATTTTATGTTTGTATGTTTTTAATTGCATTTGACTTTTTTTAACTGCTGGGCATTCTGGCTGGTCACTCCGAATCCCTCCCTTACATGTTAAATGTTGTCATGTCAGAGACAGTCTGACGGCTGTGACCCACTTTCGAGTACAGCATGGCAACAACAGGTACAACGAGTCACTGTGGGAAAAGACTGTGATGTCACTGTCAAGAGTCTGTTCGTGTCACGTAGGTTTCAGACTTGCTCCACTCTCACCCGATTCTGATCCGACGCAAGCCATCTGAGGAGCCAATGAAAATGGATTATTCTTGGTAAGCTGAGGCAGGATGTGTTTGTTCCAATATACCGAGACTGTACTTCAAACACATCACCTTTGGGTGGTCAAGGTGCAGAGAGGTGGTGTAGCGTTTTACCCAACATCTGTTGGTGACGTGCTACTCATGGTGTAGCCGTAATTTTATGACCATGCTCGAATGTGGATCATGGCCTTCAGTTTGTCAAAGTAAGGTATGGTTTGCCGTCTGTTTCCATTTGGTCAGTTCCTCACCCTGTTTGTGTAAGGGTTATTCTTAAATGATTTGAGAATGTCAATTCCCTCTGTTGAATGTAGCCGTCATCATGAATCACAATAGATCAACAGAACCTGTTTGTGTACTGGCTTGCAACTTGGAACCACTGTTTCAGTGTTTTGGACATACAGTGTAATACTACTAATTGTAACATTTTATTGTTATGTACTGTACTGTGTGTAACCTTTCTGTAAACTGAAATAACAGTGCGGTGTTTGAACTTCAACCAGCTTGAATGGGTCTGTACATAACTCACAGTAATGAGGTAGTATCCAGTGTATGAAACTTAGATATATGTGTGTAATCTTGATAATCAGATGGTATATTCTGTATAGTCACAGAGTGGAAGAACTTTGCACATCCGCACATTTTAAATGACATTCTTGTTACTGTATCCCCAAAGTAATTGGGCAATATGAAATGAATGGCACGGTAGACATGCACGTGTAACCTCAATAACCAGCCATTGTGTAGCCATAGAACTGAACAACTTTTTAAGAATAATACATTTGTGCCAAATTTTCTGAAAAGCCTGTTCTGGTCATCATACCCGTGAGAGAATGTTTTTAGTCGGTTATGTTTCATGATTTTTTCCCCTGTGCCTCAAGAAGTGTGGTCAGGCATGTTGTCCAACTGTGCACGCCGTATATATACCCAGTCTTGTTCATGTTGGCAACTGTGGCAGCACAACTACTGTGCATAATAGTTCATTTCAAATGAGTGCTTAGCGTGGCTTACCTGTAAAAGCCCTAGGCACTTGCAAATTCTTTTGCCCATGCATATTAGTCATCAAACATTCAAGCGTACAGACACATGCAGGCTCACACACGGTCACGTTTTTATAAAGCCACCTTGAGCATAGGGATTTGCCTTTTCATGCCACCTACTTGGTTCACATTCGCCCTGATATAACCACAAAGGTCGACTGGGCGTAAAACACTAAGTTACTTACTTACTTGGTTCACAGTCAGACAATGGAAAGCAATTTTTGTCTTCTTTATATCGTTGACGATTTGACACAACAGCAGTAGTAGTGGTTTATTCTAATTCAGACATCTCCCACACTGTTCGTCTGTTTCTTTTTCATTTCCCCCCTACTGCATAATAAAGTCTGCATCGAATATAAAACCTACATCAGTGCCTTGCTTGATACATGAGAATTTTTTCATGAATGGAAATTGCCTTTAAAAAACTACATACACACACAAAGATGGAAATTGCCTTTAAAAAAACTACATACACACACAAGGATGGACTGGCCTGTCACTGCTTCCGTATCATTTTATTTGAGCCCTGTTACTGCTGCCCACGTCTTCATGATGACCTTAGTTTAAAAATCACATGCAACTATATGGGTACTTTTTTATGGGAAGGCGGAAGCAATGATTAAGGTGATAACTTGGTGGGTTTAGGCTGGACTTTTTTCTTCTTATACAGCATTGTTTACAGTGTATACATGTATATAATTATATATATATAAATATACCTAAATGTTTACACATTTTACAGTATTCCTTACAACTGTAAGTGCCTTGCTCAGACAACAATGCAAATTTTCCAGTATGTTTTGCACCTCTGGGTCCTGATTGTTACCCTGGAAACGTAGAGAAAGAACACCCTCATGATGGACACTCCTCATGGTTAGCTTTAACCCCAGATGAAAGACCACCCTCACGAGGGACACCCTCTTGGTTACCATTAACACATGATGAAAGATCTGTTTTGCAAGGGACACCCTCTTGGGTACCTTGACCCTGATGAAAGACCACCTTCACGAGACACCCCTGTTGGTTACCTTGAACCCCTAATAAAAGATCAGCCTCCCCAGAGACAACCCTCTTGGTTACCTTGCACCCCTGATGAAAGACCACCTACATAAGAGACGCCCCTCTTGGTTACCTTGAGCCCTTGATGAAAGACCACCTGCATAAGTGATGCCCCTCTTGGTTACCATGTCAACAAGGTTCCATTCAAAATTACGCATTTGGATGTCTGCGTTTGTACAGCACAGTTCATTCTGACAATCCACAAGATTCCAAGCAAGAACTCGGGTTTATTGAGAGTTACGCTTAAACACACATCTGCTGATTTCACTGCAGCTGAAAAATCTTACCTACCTGCCCCCACCCTTCTCCACCCATTGTGACTGGTGTACAGGTGATGTGTTTTATGTTGTACTGCCATTATGTAGTTTTCAGTGTCCTGTAACCTATTAAATGGTGGCAAAGTGGTGTAATTACCAATGCTTGTGGCGAGAGGCTGAAATGGTTGGCATTTGGTTTTACTGGTGAAAGTTTTAGAGCAGTAATTTTTGTAGATTTTCTGATGTTTGACATCTTTACTCATCAGCAAGAAATGACTTCTGGCGTCTGTTTAGAACTTGGATTAGGACTTTTGATGGATGACTTAAGTGTAGTTGTACAGTGCACAAATCACACCTGTAGTGCTTTCTTCATTTCAGACCCACGGCATGAAAAATGCTCTTTTCTTGTTGTCAAGGTTTGAAAATGCCAGCAGTTATTTAGTATTTTTTTAAAAAGACTCCCGACGTTTTGTTTTTAAGGTTGTTTGGTGTAATTCCTAACTCCAGTGAGGTTTTAACATCTGGCAGGCTTTAATTCCAAGGTCATTTTAACTTACAGTATGCTGTAATTCCAGTAAGATTGTTGTTGGGCATTTCTTTCTTTTTTACAGTGCTGTTATGCACCTTTTGACTCCATATAAAAGCACCCTTTTTGTTTGCGTTGTATACAGCTGACTGTAGACGCACTGATGTGTCATGTCCTGCAGTAAAATTTGCAGATGATGCAGAACTGGTAGGAAAAATTAGTAATGATGAAGATGCAATATACCACAAGCAGACTGTAAACTTTGTGAATTGGTGTGATAAAAATTACTTGTATTTGAATGTTTCCAAAATGAAAGAGATGAGCACTGATTTTTTGAAAAATTAGTAATGATGAAGATGCAATATACCACAAGCAGACTGTAAACTTTGTGAATTGGTGTGATAAAAATTACTTGTATTTGAATGTTTCCGAAACAAAAGAGATGTGCATTGATTTAAGGAAGAATCAAAGATGCCCCAAACCAGTCTACATTGAGGGAGAAGCAGTGGAGAGAGTAGATACATATAAGTACTCAGGTGTGGTTTTTGATAGTAAATTGAACTGGAAAGAGAACATCAACTCTGTGCTGATAAAAAAGGGAACTCAAGAATGCATTGCATGAGAAAGCTGAGATCATTTGGAGTAAATTCAGATATGCTAATAACTATATCATGCTGTAATAGGTAGTATTATTATGTTGGTTCTATCTGTTGGGGTAGGAATATTTCAAAATTAGATAGAGGGAGGTTGGAAAAGATTGTAAAAAAAGCAGGTCATGTTGTTGGAAAGCCACTGGGCAGTTTTAAGACTTTACACGAAAAGAGACTGTACAGAAAACTAATGCAAATATTAAACGACTACACACCCAATGAGACGCTACTTTGATAGCAGACGTAGCAACAGGAGTGGAAGATTTTTTACTGCCGAGAACAAATACAAACCGTTGTAAAGCCTCATTTTTACCCTAGGCTCTGTCAGTTTTTAATGAAAATTATACCAGTCATTAACTGAATGTGCACATGCATCATCTGTTGAGGATGATAACTTTCTAACAGAGGGTTGGGGATGTGTGAACCTAATGATTTTTATTTGAGAGTTATGTTTTGGTTTGACAGAGAAAGCATTATTCCAGGTAATTTGGGGTTTGCTATTAGTGTATGCAGATTAAGAGAAAGGGGGTGTATGTCTAGGAGTATGTGCGTGTGGTTCATGACTTAGAATTATTGAGCTATGTTCTTTGTTGTGTGATCGAACGACAACTTTAGTTACCCACTGGGATTAATAAGGTATATTGTTATTTTCCACCACTGTTGTGTGCATTTTCTCTATTTTACCCCACTGTTGTGTGCATTTTCTCTATTTTACATCACTGTTGTGCACATTTTCTCTATTTTACATCACTGTAGTGCGCATTTTCTCTATTTTACCCCACTGTAGTGTGCATTTTCTCTATTTTACACCACTGTTGTCCTTATTGTGTGCTTTTTGCAAGATTTGGTCCTTGGTGTGCCTTTAGAGGACTACAGTAATCTATCTCCCAATGACCTGTCAGAAACCATACCGTAAAAAGCATTATGTATTTCTTTTTGTGTATGCTGATCAGAAATAAAGAAATGCATCCCAGATTGGGGACTTTTCTCAGGTTTTTTAATGAGACTCTTTTTATGGACTTGACATAAACAGGTATGGAGTATTTGTGTAGTCATTTACGTTAGTGAAGTGCAATGGATCCAAGGTGCGCTCGGTTTGCAAGTTGCATTCCACTGTGGGTCAGCCAACATCGTTCTTGAAATTCAAAAACGTGAGATGTGTAAGAATCATGACAGATGACCCATTTGGAGCAATGACGATGTCAAGCTTCTGATTCAGGTCCGATCCAGATTGCCAATGTAAATACAACAGCACAGGACCAGCCTGAGCTCAGCTGGTGCTGGATACAGGGTTGGCGAATGGCCCCAGTACCATTATGTTGTGTGCTAAAAGTATTTGCATGGCAGACAGATGTGGGACTGTTTATTATACTACACTCTGTGTTTTGAAACTGTAGAAGTTTCAGTATTTGGGCTTTGCAAAGACACAAGTAGTAGACCTCCATGAATTCTCGTTGTCTTAGATCTTAAATGTTGATCCCACTGGGTGCTTGGTCAGTAGACCATTCCACTCTGACTCTGTGCTCCCCTAAAGTCTGGCAAATAAGTGGAAACCTTTTTGTTTTCTTTTTGGCCAGACTTAGCCTCCTTAACATACAGCCACTGATTGGCTAGGATGTGATTCCCCTGCTTTTTGATTGACAGAGAGGCATGGTCCATTTGGTGAACCTGGTGAAGTCTCAGACATCACCTCATTAAGTAACTCACGGATTTTGGTACTCGGTAATTAAGACCTTGACTGCCCACCTCGTTAACTCTTGAACTGGAACAGGTGGTCATCTTTGCATTGTTATTTTTTTTAACAGTCTGAACCTCAGCTCAACAGGCTTCCTCGCCATGACAGTTTCCCCAATGCTAGGAAAGTGGGCCGAGTTATACAGGACAGTCACTCTGATGTAACTTGACTGCCCACCTCGTTAACTCTTGAACTGGAACAGGTGGTCATCTTTGCATTGTTATTTTTTTTAACAGTCTGAACCTCAGCTCAACAGGCTTCCTCGCCATGACAGTTTCCCCAATGCTAGGAAAGTGTGCCGAGTTATACAGAACAGTCACTCTGATGTAACCGTCATGACTGACTGGGCATTAAAAACCAGTATCCTTCCTTTCTATGTAGGGCAGACATGAAAAACACTGGTGCAAGGATTAAGGGGAAAGAAACAAAACAGCTCAAGCAGCGTGAACACACACATCCCAGTGCAAGTACTTCATTTTTTCTCTTCATGTAGATGCCATGCAAATGAAAGACGACAACAAATTACAAAACAACAATGATATGTGCAACCTTTGAACGTGGTTCAACAACAAATCCAGTGAGACTTGACTAAGACGTCCTGCAAAGGTACAGCGTACTGGACCACTCTGGCAGCTGCACTGCGTCTTCAGGGGAGACCAGGCACGGATAAATCACAGCACTAGCTAAGAGAAAATGTCCACCTAAAAGGAAAACTGTTGTCAAAGGTCTGGTCTGTGCGATGGCTGGCGTGATCTTTGCCGTTCAGAAAACTGCTGCAGTGCTTTGTCCACTAGCTTTTTGTTCACCCCGTCCTCCACAAAAATACACAGCACACCTGCCACAAACAAAAGTAGGACAAGAGGATGGTATCAGATGCCAGATCACAATGTGGACAGCTAACGTTAGCATAAAGTAGAAAGCTAACATTAGCCTAAAGTGGACAGCTAACATTAACCTAAAGTGGACAGCTAACATTAACCTAAAATGGACAGCCTACATTAACATAAAGTGGAGAGCTAACATTAACCTAAAATGGAAGCTAACATTAACCTAAAGTGGACAGCTAATATTAACCTAAAGTGGACAGCTTACATTAACCTAAAGTGGACAGCTAACATTAACCTAAAGTGAACAGCTAACGTGTATCATACAAGTTATTACAAAACACAGACAGTAACAAAATACTTTGTATAGTCCTTTAAAAATCACAACAACAGTGGTGTGCTGTGCTGACTAGTGTGTGCAGACCATTTTCGATTTTTTTTTTTTTAAACCCAGCATTGGGCCACCCTCTCGGGTTTACGACATTAAACGCAATTACTGTCAGGAAATGTAAAACAAACTACAACAAAAAACACAAGGAAGGAACATGGTTTTTCATGTCCTGTCAACAATGACACTTGTATCGGTGAACAACAAAAAAACAATTCTTTTTACAAGGCACTGCAGGATTCTTACCCATTTTCCCAACCTCTATGATATTCCGCTGTTCATCGTCAAAGAAGATCATATCTTCGTAGGCAATTCCAGAGTTTCTATGCAATCTGCAATTACAGCATCAACATTTTATCAACAAAACTGACATCTGATCCAATACATCTGCAATTACAACATCAACATCTTATCAACAAAACTGACATCTGATCCAATACATCTGCAATTACAACATCAACATCTTATCAACAAAACTGACATCTGATCCAATACATCTGCAATTACAACATCAACATCTTATCAACAAAACTGACATCTGATCCAATACATCTGCAATTACAACATCAACATCATATCAACAAAACTGATCTGATCCAATACATCTGCAATTACATCATATCAACAAAACTGACATCTGATATGTACATCTGCAATTACAACATCAACATCATATCAACAATACTGACATCTGATCCAATACATCTGCAATTACAGCAACAACATCTTAATAATACAGACATCTGATCCAATACATCTGCAATTACAACATAAACATCATATCAACAATACTGACATCTGATCCAATATATCTGACATATTACAATACTGACATCTGATCTGATACATCTGACATTAAAATACTGACATCTGATCCAACACATCTGACATTACAATACTGACATCTGACATGCTGCAGTACTGACATCTGATCCAATACACCTGGCGTATTACAATACTGACATCTGATCTGAAGCATCATCCTACAAGTATGAATCAACAATTAAGTGGAAGTGCTGCACATATTTGAATTTAATTATTTTATCACAAACTTTAATAAGTATTGTTAAGTAAAAGGGTATTGCACTGTAGGTGTCCAATCATGTGTGTGTGTGTGCGTATGCATGTGTGAGTGCATGCGTGCATGTGCGTGTGTGTGTGTGTGTGGTGTTTCTGAGTTATTAATTGGATAATCACCGCATGCCAACCACTCAGGGTCACCTCAGGATGATGAAACTCAAAACGTTTCTCATTTGTAAACCCTTCCTCAAGTCCAGTCGACACTAAAACAAGGCACATCAGTAGGAGTGCGTACAGACAGCACACAGCTTTTGTCACTTGCATTGCCCTGGTAGTGGTACTGTTACTGTGTGTGCAACAATTTTTTTTTGAAAGGTAGGTTTTATATTTGTGCACCGTTTGATTTTGTGGATTCAATTTGATATATATATGTGTGTGTGTGTGTGTGTGTGTGTGTGTGTGTGTGTGTGTGTGTGTGTGTGTGTGTGTGTGTGTGCATGTGTGCATTAGCTTGAGACAGAGTTTGATCACCCTGAGGTGTCTGTGTGCTGTTGACAGGATGCTAAAATCCAACTGCTAACGAACTAGATCCAAATACACAAAAGGTTCAAAAGAACACTATTTATTAGGACAGAACACAACATGCACATTTTGGGGTAATCCGCTTTATCAAGCTACAAAACAACACTTAAACAACAGTTAAACAGTGAAAAACGATGAAAAATGACATGGAGAGCTAAACCACTTATCTGGATTTGGCTGAGCTACGACACGAAGTAGCTCAACCCAAAACAGATTAAGTGACTTAGATCTCCATCTCATTTTTCATTGTTACACAGCTCAACCCAAAACAGGTAAGTGACTTAGATCTCCATCTCATTTTTCATTGTTTTTCACCATTTAACTGTTGTTTAATTGTCGTTTTGTAGCTTGATAAAGGGGATTATCCCCAAAATTTGCATAATGTGTTTTGTTCTAATAAATCGAGTTCTTTTGAACATTTTATGTGTTTGGATCTTGTTTTAGAACGCTAGCAGTCATTCTCATTTCAGATTTCTTTATTACTAATAAACTAACTTAACTAATTAACTAACTGTGTTATGTCACTGCCTGTCATCTTGGCTGTAGTTTCTAACGTTTCCTTACTTTTTGAAATGGGAAGTCTTTGAGCCTGGGTAGATTTCTCGAAAATGGAAGAACTGATCCCAGTCAAAAAGACTGGTCAACATATTGGCCTCAGGTTTACAGGTAGTCCTGCAGCAAATGATGAGCCACAAAACAGCATATCACCAAGTCTTCAGGTCTAAAGTGCATAATATATATATACAGTTAACAATAAATCTCTCTAACACAGTCAGAAAAGAAACAAGTATATATGCACGTGACACAATATCTCTCAAACACAGTCAGGTAAGAAACAAGTATGCACATGACACAATATCTCTCAAACTGACAAACACAAATAAAATTAAAAAACAAGTATGCACATGACACACTCTCTCTCAAACACTGACAAGAAACAAGTATGCACATGACACAGTATCTCTCAAACACAGATAACAAGTAAGTATGCACATGACAATCTCATTTTGTTCAATAACTAGCCAACCAGCCATTTTGAAGTTTGTTTATACCTCTCTTGTTCATTAGGGTCATTAGCCTTCAGTGCTCTTAATTGTACAAAATATTCCTTGAGCACTTCTCTTTTAGTTTCACACAAAATGAGATACAGTTAGCTCCAGACACCAGGGCACGATCAGTGTCTGATAAATCACATCCTGTTATAATAGTGTTAACAGATGCAACAGAGTTTTGTAAGCCAGTTTGGCCTAGCGGTAAGATGTCACGCTGGTAAGCAGAAGGGCCTCGGCTCAATTCCACTTGGGCTCACCTTTCACTTCAAAAATTGTGGTCTGTCATGGACACTGTCTTGTGACTCTGTCCCTCACAATTAATGAAACATTAAAATGGTTCTCATTGCTGCTTACCTTAATGCAAGAGTCATTCTGGTGGTGAGAGTGTAGTAACAGGCCTGTATATAATCTCCCTCTTTCCCCACCTCCATACCCCCTTCTTCCTGTCCCTAATGAGCCTTACGGTTTCTCTGGATGTTAAGCACCATGTTTACTTACTTATAACTGAGTTTACACACCAAGTCTGACCTCCCAAACCTTAAATTTAAATAAAGTGTGATAAAAATTGCAGATGTGCCCTATTTTCTAAAAAGTTAAAGTGGTCTGCTCCTAGGGGGGATAGAGATCTTTGTGTTCCATTCCTAAAACTTCTGCCTCATTTTAACCAATGCCCTCATGTTAACTGACACCATGTTTTCTGGCTGGCACCAACTGTATCCACAGAATAAAGTCAAGTGCATCAATGTACTGATCACCCTGACAAGACAGATTATAAAAATATAAAAAAATTGGGGTGGACATGGGTAAGCTAAGACAAACATTCTTTTTGACCAAATCCACCAATTTTTATGCTTCATAAATTTTGAGATTGTTTTGTTTCAATCTGTACTACTATTGGTAACTGAAGATGAAAAACAAAACCATGACAGTACTCTGCAGATCTGGGATGCTTTAGAGAATTGTTATCAAAACTGAGAACAGGATCAAGGAACACCTTGAGGCAATGCCAAGCTTGTAGCCTTGTGAGTGGAGGTCTGAAAGGACTGCTGGTACCTCAGGGTAGAACGTCACCTCTCTTTTGTGGACATCATACACCTTGCCATTTCTGCAAACAAAGTCCAGTGACCACACAACAGTAATATTAAATAAAAAAAGAAGAAAAACAGAAGAAGTAATAATTATAGCCAGTAAAAAGTTACGTAACCTCCTGTCTGTGCTGTGGGTGAATGCTGTTCAATATCCCAGTGTAACTTTTTGACTAGCTCCATGACCCTGAATTTGGTTATAATGTAACTCCTTTTGACTAGTTTTTGACTAGCTCCATGACCCTGAATTTGGTTATAATGTAACTCCTTTTGACTAGTTTTTGACTAGCTCCATGACCCTGAATTTGATTATAATGTAACTCTTTTTGACTAGCTTCATGACCTTGAATTTGATTATAATACAACTCTTTTTGACCAGCTTTTTGACTAGCTCCATGACCTTGAATTTGATTAATAATGTAATTCTTTTTGACTAGCTCCATGACCCTGAATTTGATTATAATGTAACTCTTTTTGACTAGCTCCATGACCCTGAATTTGATTATAATGTAACTCTTTTTGACTAGCTCCATGACCCTGAATTTGATTATAATGTAATGCTTTTCAATTAGCCCATGACCCTGAATTTGATAATAATGTAACTGCATGGTCCAAATTTTAAGGCTGATTTGCCAGAGCCTATGAATTTTATAGCAAATACTACCCCCCCCCCCCCCCCCAACACACACACAAAGAGAGAGAGAAAGAGAGAGACAGAGAGAGAGACAGAGACAGAGAGACAGAGAGACAGACAGACAGAGAGAGAGAGAGAGAGAGAGAGAGAGAGAGAGAGAGAGAGAGAGAGAGAGAGAGAGAGAGAGAAGAGACTTTGTCAGGAATAAAATTAAAGCAAAACAAACAAACAAACAAACAAAAATGTGTAGCAAGCCTGCCCACAGTTATTTGCCTTGGCAACTCAGTGACATAAGGCCACAACTACACATTTGTCTAGTCATGGCATTTGGGATGATCACTTCCTGGCACCATCTCGTGCCAGCAAAGCTTAGCGGACAACAGAACATTTGCAAGACAGTAAGTACGGGAACAAGAGCACAGAGATCAAAACCAATAACAATGACATATTGTAATTTATGTTCAAGATATAAACAATAATGATGGATTTCTGGGGGAATTTAAAAAAAGAAAAAGAAAAAGAAGAGAAAAGAGTATATATATATCACTGTATGGTCTGCCATTTGCCAACCATATTCTTTGTTCCAAAACAAACTTTTATGCATTCATAAAGTTTTAGAAACGATATATATATATTCAACCAAAGAAAAGTTCCCACAGGCCCATTAAATTTGTTTTTGTCAGACCTTAAACAGTTACAGATAACAACTAACAAGTCTCTATTTCAATAGGCCTTCTAGTAGTACTTTGTTATCAGACCTTTAACAGTTAAATATAACAAGTCTCTATTTCAGTAAGCCTTCTAGTATTAGCAGTACTAGTACCACTACTGACACAATAATTAATAACTTTAAACTTACTTTTCTTTCCGAAAAGGTGGATCAACATGAGTGTCCACCCAAAATGGCCACAGTGTGTAATCTGAAACACACATGCAAGGCCATTACTGCCAGAAAGACAACAAGAAAACACAACCAAACTCAAATGCTTTGTAAATTAATGATTTAGACAATCTTTCACATTAAACCTTTGCATTACATGTTCTTTCAAAACTCCAGTCAAAGTCAAGAAAACAAAACAAAACAAAAAACATGTCACTACCTGACTATGAAAACATATATCCACATCTCACTTGAGTTCCAAACTTAAAAACAAGGTCTAACGAGTTTAACCGAAAGAAAACAACAACCATGTTTACTATTGCTAACTAGTAGTAGTACTGTAGCAGCACTAGGAGTAATACTAACAGAACACTACTGCTACTATACTCCTAGTACTAGTACTACTGCTTGTGTTACCCAACGATTGTAAAGCAAAATCTAATTACACATGTATACATTATTCTAAATGTTTGGATTTGACCAACAACAACAAAAAAGCATTGCTGGTTTTTCTAAATTCTGCTTCTTTAAACAAATTTGTACAGGCACTGGAAGCTGGGAGACTCTGCCTCCTCTTTTAAAACCTCCTTCAACAAGTTAAAGACACACATGTTCAATAACTATTTCTAAACTGTTTTTCACAGCCATGCCTATCCCTGTCTGATGCTTGCATGTGCATGTGTGTGCATGTTGCTAGTGTTACTGTAAAGCACCCTATGCTCCCACCCTGTGTGGTAGATGGGTGCTCTAGAAATCCTCTTTCTAGGATAGTGGGGATAGCTCAGTGGTTAGAGCATCAGACTCGTGATCGAAAGGTCACAGGTTCGAATCCCTGCTGGAGCGGCGGGAGAAGTTTCTTCTCCAGGGTCAACTTTCTGTGCTGACTCTTATTTCGGTATCTGTTCCACCCCTGTGTTACCACAGTAGCACGTAAAAGACCCCGGTCATTCTACCAAAAGCGCAGGTGGCAGGTTACAGCTAAACACGCATACACTTTACGTATGTGGCTTTGCATGAAGTGACACGGTGCATGGTTGTATGGTGTACACAGAATGCGCCGAGACTGACTCTCTGGCAGCAGATTCTTGTGGCACCAGCCATGCCAGTGCTGTAAGTACACCACTTCGGTGGATATTCAAAAACGCGCTATAAAAAGCTATTCACTCATGTAGAATCACATGCAAGCGCAGTGAGTCTGCTCGAGAGCGGAGAATAGTGCTGTATAAAAGCGATCAATATATTATGATTGTTATTATTATAATGCCAGGTCGTGAGCAGTAGAGGTCTCCAACTGTACAATGGCAGGCTGCTCCAGTCAGTGATGGTGGGGGGAAGAACTGATACAGTATTAGCCAGTTTGAGACAGTTCTGAAATATGGGACAATGACTGT
>OY757546.1:671952-684452 GCA_963584105.1 Alviniconcha strummeri | reverse complement strand
TCTCCACTATCTCTCTTCTGTCAGTTGCAAATAAGCAAAATGTAAACAGTGAGGTATTCTTAGGTGACTTGGTTGTGTTTTCTACTGACTGTGTCTGTTGTCCAGAACTGTGAGTCAGATGTTTTGCTTGTGTTTTGGTAACTTCAGGTTTCGCCGTGATGTAGAACAAATTAGACTGCGTGGTCTGAAACAGTGTCATTTCGTCCTGAGGAGACCGTGTGCAGTTGACTGGTCTTTCAGATCCAAGAACGTGTGTTCTCAGACTTCGTTATGTCGACACGTACCTATAGTAATTTCATACCGTGTAAACTGCCTTGTGGTTTCAGTGCACACGACACGGCCATGTATATCGTCACGTGTAAACTGCCTTGTGGTTTCAGTGCACACGACACGGCCATGTATATCGTCACGTGTAAACTGCCTTGTGGTTTCAGTGCACACGACACGGCCATGTGTATCGTCACGTGTAAACTGCCTTGTGGTTTCAGTGCACATGACACGGCCATGTATATCGTCACGTGTAAACTGCCTTGTGGTTTCAGTGCACACGACACGGCCATGTATATCGTCACGTGTAAACTGCCTTGTGGTTTCAGTGCACACGACACGGCCATGTATACCGTAACGTGTAAACTGCCTTGTGGTTTCAGTGCACGTGACACGGCCATGTATATCGTCACGTGTAAAAACTGCCTTGTGGTTTCAGTGCACACGACACGGCCATGTATATCGTCACGTGTAAACTGCCTTGTGGTTTCAGTGCACACGACACGGCCATGTATATCGTCACGTGTAAACTGCCTTGTGGTTTCAGTGCACGTGACACGGCCATGTATATCGTAACGTGTAAACTGCCTTGTGGTTTCAGCGCACGTGACACGGCTATGCATACCGTAACGTGTAAACTGCCTTGTGGTTTCAGTGCACATGACACGGTTATGTATTCCTTAACGTGTAAACTGACTGCTTTGTGTTTTAGTGCCCAGTTACATGGATATGTATTCCTTGACGTGTAAACTGCCTTGTATTATCTATGCCCAGTTACATGGCTATGTATTCCTTGACGTGTAAACTGCGTTGTGTTTTCTGTGCCTAGTTACGTGGATACGCATTTCTTACCGTGTAAGTGATTAAGTAATTTGGTATTTTACGCCTCTTAACGTGTAAACTGCCTTGTGGTTTCAGTGCCCGCTACAGAGACTCGTACCCACAGTACTTCCGTAATGTGTCTGCCGAGGCCTGGAGGTAAGCAGATAGACAGCGACACGAGCCTCGCCCAAGGAGGGCCGACCAGACAGAGCTCAACGTGGAATGAAACAAATGGGGAGAGCGGTAGGGGTTGACGTAATTTCGCTGTGATCATCGCCATTCCTCAAATGAGAATACCCATAATGGATACTTTGAAGACCGTTTTCAGCTTCTGAAAACGCCAACAACACCACCAACAAATGTTTGATGCCGTTTGGAATTTTTTAAACCGACTTTTTCTGTGTATTTTTTTTTTTATTAAGCAGCATCTCTTATTCTTAAATGTCATACTTCTTGAGAGAAAAGAAACGTGTTAAAAGAAAATAAAGCTTGAAGGCAAAAGTGGATCTACATCTATATAATAAATGTTTCACGTTTTGTGGATTAAAGCGTGTGAGTATTAATGGACTCTTCAGTATTCAAGACTGTTTTAATTGTGATGCGTTTTCATTTATTTTATTACATTGCAGTATTAATGTACATCAATCATTATTTTTTTTGGAGCGAACAGCGTTTTACGCTGTCGTTGTGTGTGCTCTTATAATCTGTCGCGCAGGTTTCTTTCAATGCGCTAAAAGGACTCATTTGTTTTATTTTGTGAGTCTCAGTATTGTTCGGTTAAAGAATCTAACACCTAGTATTACAATATTTATGAACAGAGTAAATAAACACACGCACGCACATACACACACCAACACAGACACACACACCAACACCAACACACACACACACACACACACACACACACACACACACACACACACACACACACACACACACACACACACACACACAGAGAAAGTCAGCCACACGAGGATCGACGCACACATACACATATATGCATAGGTTTATTGTATATGCATTATTCAACGGTAGATTCATATCTTTTGAAACATTCTGTTCATCTTTTTTGGTTAAGGCTACTGCAGCCACAGGAACAGCGCTACCCAGTTGTATCAGTGTATGTGATGCTCAGTTTGTGTGTTTTCCTATCACAATGCAGTGTAAGATAAAAGACAGGGGGAAAAAGTAGGCTGCTGTTCAGCCGTTAAATCAAAACACACTCAAAATTAGAAAGAACGCTGAATTAAAAAAACTTCTGAGAATTTTCAGGGTAACCCACTTTGTTAAGCAACAGACGGACATATAGTGCACCAACAAATGATGATAAATGAGAATTGCCTACTTACCTGGTTTGAGTTAGCGCTTTAGTGTGTTGAAAGGTGCTAGCACCTTATTAGGAGAACCTCCGTCTTATTCTGACTGGGTGTAAAACACCAAGTATCTATCTAGCTATCCGTCTTATTTACAGACAATAAAACCGCTTTTAATGTTTGTCTCTGTTGCTGGAAGAGCAAACCTGTGATAATGATTTTTTTGTTTGGCTCACATCAGTATTATGATTATTCAAATTCATATCAGTATTATTTACGGATCTGTCTTTTATTTAAACGATCGAGACGACAACGTTTTAAACCTTTACTTGTTTGTTTTGTCATGTCATGAACAACTTGCTTGTATTGTCATGTCACGAACAACTTGCTCGTACTGTCATGTCACGAACAACTTGCTTGAACTGTCATGTCATGAACTCGAATAAAAGTATTAAGACTTTCATCTTCTTGTTTTATTCGTTTTTAAACTGGTTGTGCTGTTATTGAACCTTTCTCGATCTTTCTTCGATATATATGTGATAGAGAGAGAGAGAGAGAGAGAGAGAGAGAGAGAGAGAGAGAGAGAGAGAGAGAGAGAGAGAGAGAGAAACAGAGAGAGACGCAATGCATTGGGTTACATTTTATTACGCATGTGTTTACGTTTTTGTTTTTGACGCTCATCATTCTTCAGTCAAAATCACTGAAAAAGGTTTCATAAAAACCGATTTTTTTTAAAACTTGTTTTTTTAAGTTACTCTAGATTTTTTTATCCCTTGTGAAAAAATTGAGCAGAGTTCCCTTAGTGGAAATTTAACAGTCTCAGGAGTAAGAGCCAAACACAAAAAGGTTCAAACGAACGCTTATTTATTTTAACACGGACACACAGTATGCACATTTTGGGAGGTAATCCCCTTCATCAAGCCACAAAACAACACTTAAACAACAGATAAACGGTTAAAAACGATGAAAAATGAAAGAAAAGAACTTATCTTGCTTTGGTGGAGTTTTTGCAGCTTGTTTGGTGCTTGGAAGATATCTTCCACTCTTCCAAACACCAAACAAACCGCACAAACTCAACCAAAACAAGGTAAGTCTTTTTCTTCCATTTTTTGTCGTTTTCAACCGTTTATCGGTTGTTTAAGTGTCGTTTTATGGCTTGATATAGGGGATTTCCCCGGAAATTTGAACCTTTTTGTGTTTAGCCTCAGGAGTAATGGCAACCCGTTCGTTTTTTCCCCTGGTCGTCACTTCTTACACCTTAGGTTAGAATGCCCCAGAGCAGATCCTGCACACCTGTTTCATCTATCGTGAGGTTGGCAACGTCTGCAAGGTTATGGTATTTTGTACGGAAAGAGGAATTCTTTTTTCAAACTCTAGTTAATGTGGTACACTATGTTCCTGTCACTGAATTACATTGTGTATATTTCCACACACTGGTTAGCGAAAACGACTGAGAAGAAAGCCATACCAATAAAAGTACAGATGCAATGCACATACACACTCACCCCCCACCCACCCACCCCCCACACACACACACACGTGTTTCGGTTTATAAATTTTATTTTTTATAAACACAAAGTGATTTGGAGTATGTATTCACCAAGGTTTCATTTACTACAGGACAGAAAACAACGATCAAAGCAAATAAAGACCTCACAGATGCCACCTCTCGCACTACGCTGTAACGATTAGCAAGCCAAAAAGTACCACAAAAAAATGCTGAAAACACAGTTGAATAGAGCAATGCCTTTTGCGTCTAGCCTGTCTTGTTAAAGGGGACACCGACACACGCACGCATCTTTGGTCCTGTCGATGGAATGGAATTAAAAAACAACAACAAACAAACAACAACAACAACACCCAGCAGCAGTATTTCAGTCTATTTGTGGTCTAGTTTGTATTAAATCGGAGTTTAGAAATCACGAGAATAGTGCCTTAGGCGCTGCCATTTTGAACAGGTCAGTGACTGATATAATGACGGCGTCTGGCGTAAGCAGCTGCCGTGTACACTGCGTCACGAGCCAAGCTTTTTCTGCTCTATTTTGGGTAGGAGCGAATGAACATGGCTGCGCCCCGAAGAACTCCAATAGGAAGCAAAAGAAAAGAACAAAACACAACAACAACCCCCCCCCCCCTTCCCCCTTAACAACAAAACCCGCATAAGCATTGATAGAACAATCATACGAAGCCAGCAGATGGTACTATTGGCACATGTTCCACGTGTTCTGGCCAACCTAATGTGTCATCACTCAGGTCCGCCTCGCTGTTCCCTTTTGTGGTCTTGGCTCCATTCAACTGCAGTTTCAAAACATTCTCTGTATTCACAGAAGGATAACCATACTTCAGTAAACTACCGCGACACGAACACGCACAACACAACACAACTCGTTCAGTTAAAGTAGAACATATTAATTCGAGTTCTTGGATTTTTACGCCCCGTCTACTGCACAGACCGGTTGACTGGGCGTAAAACACCAACTTACGTACCGACTACTGCACAGGGTCACGTCAGGAACAGCTACACGAGGCGTAATACTTACTATTGACATACAAATATCAACAGGCGCATACAACACCACGCTGTCTCATAGCTTTCAATGAGCACACTAACATTCCAGTCTATAGTCTGCAGTCAACATTTAAAAACAATATGCCGACTGGAAAGATGACAGATTAAACAGATTAAGTCCACACACACACACACACACACACACACACACACACACACACACACACACACACACACACACACACACAAAAAAAAAGAAGAAGAAGAAGAAGAAGAAGAAGAAGGTTACTTGATTAAGTAAGGAAGAATTGGTTCACATACAACACAAGAGTAACCCAAAACAGAAATCAACAGCTTTAAGTTCTTTCCGATTAATTACAAACAAGTAAGTGATTCTCATTCTCATCCGATTAACAGTCCAACACTGACAATAGTTATTAAACAGAAAAGAAACAAGTCATTTCCCATTCTTAGCAGACTAAAAGTCTAATACTGGAAATCAGCTCCGTAGTGAAGATAAGTACATGGCTATATTATAGTTATGGTCAGCGTTGTCCTTTCTTGGCCATCGTGCATACACTAGCTTAACCCTTTCACTGCACTTAGAACATGGCTATATTATTATTACGGTCAGCGTTGTTCTTGCTTGGCCATCGTGCACTCACTAGATTAACCCTTTCACTGCCCTTAGAACATAGCTATATTATGGTCAGCGTTGTCCTTGCTTGGCCATCGTGGCAAAAAAAAGAAGAAAAATAAGAGGAAGAAAAGGAGGAAATTTGGTCATTATATTTACTGAGAGCAGAGCCCAACCAGCTGGACACAGAAATGTATTTTATCTAACTCAGAAACTGACGTTACCTCTCATTAACAACAGATTCTCTTACAGTGATATGTGAAGTCGGATCGTCTTCGAATATTTCGAAAAATTCGATAGGCAAAGGAAAGTGGAAGTACCTATAATTATATACCGATGAAGTGGCAGTATAAAAAAACGAGCGTTTTTTTTTTTTTAACGACATGATTGTAGCCACTAAAGGGATGAAGATGCAGATGAAGATCACCCCAGAGTAGAAGTACCTATAATAATTTACCTATGAAGTCGCAGTGTAATCAAAGGAGCGATTTTTTTTAGCGACATGACTGTAGCCACGAAACTGATGAAGATGAACATCTCCCCACAGTGGAAATACCTATAATTACCTACCTATACAGTGGCAGTGTAATTAACAAGCGTTATTCAACGACATTATTGTGGCCACTAAACTGATGAAGATGAACATCTCCCCATAGCGGAAGTACCTATAATTACCTACCTATACAGTGGCAGTGTAATTTACAAGCGTTATTCAACGACATGACCGTGGCCACTAAACGGATGAAGATGAAGATAGAGACGGAAGAGAAGATGAAGACGAAGACCTCTCCGGCTTAGGACTGCGGCGACTACAGCTCCTCGTGGGTCCGGCGGTGGATGGTGGCCTGGGCCGTGTACTCGGAAGGTCGCCCTCCTCTCTTCTTGGGCACCGAGATGGTCCTGGGGGGCTTGTTGATCTGCCGCTGTCTCTCCTCCGCCTCCTCCCGCCTCCTCTTCTCTTCCTCCTCCAGTTCCAGCCTCCGTCGCTCCTCTTCCTCTTTCTGGCGCTGCGCTGCCTGCTTCCTCTTCAGCTTCTCGTTCTCCTCGGGCAGGCTCTTGAAGAAGTTCAGGATGTTGCGCTTTCGCTTGAGCGTGTCTTCCTGCTTCGGGAACATGTCTGCAGAGAAGGAGGAAATGTGTCGTGGTGGGAAAGGATGAATGGAACAGGCACGTACACAGAGACACACATGTACGCGCGCGCGCGCGCGTACACACACACACACATACACACACACACACGCACGCACGAACACACGCACGCACGCGCGCGCACGCACACATACACACAGAGACACACATACACACAGAGACACACATACACACAGAGACACACACACATACACACACACATACACACGAACGCACGCACCCACACGAACGCACGCACACACACACACGAACGCTCACACACACACACACATATGAACGCACACACACATGAACGCACGCACACACACGCACGCACGCACGCACGCACGCACGCACACACACACACACACACACACACACACACACACACACACACACACACACACACACACATCATTACAGAGGCCCATAACACCATATTTCTGAATGATGAGCCTCAGGACCTAACACTTTGAATATCCTGTCAACAAATTATCTTTACTGACTGTCGAAAAACTGAAGGCCTAACATTTTCGGTGTCCTTTCAACAAATTCTCTTTTCTGACTGCAGGATAACTGAAGGCCTAAAAGTGAGTTTGGTTTGACCTTCGTGTTCGTCCAGTTTCCGTTCGATGTGGTCCATCTGAGATTTGATGATGTCCATCTTGCCGGAGGCTTTCATTTTGTCCAACAGGAAGATGTAGTAGTTGCCGTATCTGAAACAGAGAACTTAGAGAATAATTGAATCGACAAACAAAGCAAGTTAATTACTGCTCGAAAGCCGTACCATGAACACATGAATCGCCTACGGTAACTCTCACAAGATCAAGACACATACAACTCCACAAAGGTACACCTTCAAAATTAGATTTGAGATTTCGTCGATGTTTTGTGGATTTGAGGATGCAGCTTTGGTGGAGTTTATGTACCTTGCATTTACTCGCATGCCAGGTACGAGTTGCAGTAGGCGATTTAGGTCTTTGTTGTTGTGTTCGTGTGACGTCATTCAAGCGCTGATTAGCTCCCTTTGTTTTTTGATTCTTCACAAGCGCTCTAGGCCTCGTTCTGTTTGAGGTTATTGCTAGTAACTGGATTTTAACGACGGATCAGCAGAAGGCAAAAACCAAAACCAAAATATCAGCGACAGATTCTAGCAAATTTGCAACAGACGCGCAGGCAAGTCTCCGTCTGTTGATATGTTGGCCACCAGAGACGCATTTCTTCAGCTTTCGAACTTCGCAGTTATTGAGGAAACGGGTATCTCATCCGTTTTCCGCTACAGTATACACTAAAATGTTTATTATGATGACAGTTCCAAGGAAGGAAGGAGGCTGGTTTCTGCGCCCAGTCAACCATGTCGGTTACATGAGGGCGAAGGACAGTCTGAAAGTCTGCAACCATTCGATATTATTCAGAGATGAAGAGATTAGTCGTCATAATCATTTTCATTATTATTATCATGGGTATTGTCATAGCAATCATTTGTATTCCTTTCAACCTAGAAAAACGTCCATTCTATATTAACACTGTAACCAACAGCACGATCCTGACAGTATTTTCTCTAATGACACTGTACGCGACAAGCACGATTGTGACAGTATTCTCTGTAATGACACTGCACGTGACAAGCACGATCGTGACAATATCTTCTGTAATAACACTGTACGCGACAAGCACGATCGTGACAATATCTTCTGTAATAACACTGTACGCGACAAACACGATCGTGACAGTGTTCTCTGTAATGACACTACGTGACAAGCACGATCGTGACAGTATTCTCTGTAATGACACTGCACGTGACAAGCACGATCGTGACAATATCTTCTGTAATAACACTGTACGCGACAAGCACGATCGTGACAGTGTTCTCTGTAATAACACTGTACGTGACAAGCACGATCGTGACAGTATTCTCTGTAATGACACTGCACGTGACAAGCACGATCGTGACAATATCTTCTGTAATAACACTGTACGCGACAAGCACGATCGTGACAATATCTTCTGTAATAACACTGTACGCGACAAGCACGATCGTGACAGTGTTCTCTGTAATGACACTGTACGTGACAAGCACGATCGTGACAGTATTCTCTGTAATGACACTGTACGCGACAAGCACGATCGTGACAATATCTTCTGTAATAACACTGTACGCGACAAGTACGATCGTGACAATATCTTCTGTAATAACACTGTACGCGACAAGCACGATAGTGACAGTGTTCTCTGTAATGACACTGTACGCGACAAGCACGATCGTGACAGTATTCTCTGTAATAACACTGTACGCGACAAGCACGATGGTGACAGTATCGTGACCGGCTGGAAGAGTGCCCTGACTGGGCAGCATCATCTGCTGCATGTTGCGTGGTTTTCATCGCCATAGTCTACACTCACTCCATTTCATGTCGCTTCAGCTGCGCCTTTTCGATCAGCAAGTGACTCACGAGCCTCGCCTGCAAACACACAGATCATCATGATTATAATAATAAAAAATCATCATCATCATAATAATAATAATAAAATAATAATAATAATAATAATAATAAGAAGAAGAAGAAGAAGAAGAAGAAGGAGAAAAAGAAGAAGAAGAAGAAGAGTAATAATGATAAAACAACAACAACAACAACAACAACAACAACAATAATAATAATAACAGCGGTCACTTCAGTATCGCTGGATCTTACCGACAAGGGTGAGCACACTGCGCTTTACAAGATCAGCAAAAATCAATACATAAAACCTTGAAAACAATATAATTATGAACACACTAATGTAATCCTCGCATACCACACCTGCGCACACGCGCGCGCGCACGCACACACACACAAGCACACAAACATGCACGCGTGCACGCGCGCGCGCGCGCACACACACACACAAACATGCACTCATGCACGCGCGTGCGCACACACACACACACACACGCTTACACGCATGCAAGCACGCACGCACACACACGGATATACACACACACACACACACACACACACACACACACACACACACACACTCGCACATGCACACACACACACACACACACACACACACACACACACACACACACACACACACACACACACACACACACACACACACACGAATGAATGGCATGGTCAATAAATTTCGCAAATTGATATGAAGAAAGTCGTGTACTGAATGACGTGGTCAGTGAATGAAAGCATTGATAAAAAGAGTAAAGTCACGTCCTAAATGAATGGCAAGGTCAGTGAATAAGGTGGTCAGTGAATGACGTGATTTGATAAAAAGAGTAAAGTCACGTCCTAAATGAATGGCAAGGTCAGCGAATAAGGTGGTCAGTGAATGACGTGCATTGATAAAAAGAGTAAAGTCACGTCCTAAATGAATGGCAAGGTCAGTGAATAAGGTGGTCAGTGAATGAAAGCATTCATAAAAAGAGTAAAGTCACGTCCTAAATGAATGGCAAGTTCAGTGAATAAGGTGGTCAGTGAATGACGTGCATTGATAAAAAGAGTAATGTCACGTCCTAAATGAATGGCAAGGTCAGTGAATAAGGTGGTCCGTGAATGAAAGCATTGATAAAAAGAGTAATGTCACGCCCTAAATGAATGGCAAGGTTAGTGAATAAGGTGGTCAGTGAATGACGTGCATTGATAAAAAGAGTAAAGTCACGTCCTAAATGAATGGCAAGGTTAGTGAATAAGGTGGTCAGTGAATGAAGGCATTGATAAAAAGAGTAAAGTCACGTCCTAAATGAATAGCAAGGTTAGTGAATAAGGTGGTCAGTGAATGAAAGCATTGATAAAAAGAGTAAAGTCACGTCCTAAATGAATGGCAAGGTCAGTGAATAAGGTGGTCAATGAATGGCGTACATTGATAAGAAGAGGATAAGTGTGCACTGAAAAAAGGCACGGTCAATCAATGTACTGAATGAAACGCATGGTCAGACAATGCACTGAATGTAACGCATGGTCAATCAATGTACTGAATGAAACGCATGGTCAGTCAATGTACTTAATGTAACGCATGGTCAATCAATGTACTGAATGAAACACATGGTCAGTCAATGTAGTGAATGAAACGTATGGTCAATCAATGTACTGAATGAAACGTATGGTCAGTCAATGTAGTGAATGAAACGCATGGTCAGCCAATGTAGTGAATGAAACGTATGGTCAGCCAATGTAGTGAATGAAACATATGGTCAGCCAATGTAGTGAATGAAACGCGCGGTCATTCTACTGACTAAAATGCATGGTCAATCAATGTAGTGAATGAAACGCACGATCAATCAATGTACTGAATGAAACGCATGGACACTCAACGTAGGCTACTGAATGAAACGCTGGTCAGTCAATGTACTGAATGAAACGCCCAGTCAATCAGTGTACTAAATCAAAGGCAACAGTTAATCAGTGTACTGAATGGATCGCATGGTCAATCGATGTACTGCATGAAAGGCATGGTCAATAAATGTACCGAATGAAACGAATGGTCGCTCAGTGTACTGAATGAAAGGCATGGTCAATGAATGTACTGAATGAAATGCATGGTCAATGAATGTACTGAATGAAAGGCATGGTCAATGATGGCGTACACAGACAAAAAGAGGCAAGTCATGTACTGAATGAAAGGCATGGTCAATGACTGGCGTACACAGACAAAAAGAGGCAAGTCATGTACTAACAATAACGTCCTTGTTCCCAGCTAAAATGCCGTCGGCGAATTCCAACACACGGGCGTCGTACCGCGCCACTCGTCCTGACTGCAATCAATCATCAATCAATCAATCAATCAATCAATCAATCAATCAATCAATCAATCAATCAAAATATCAATCAATGTTTTCAGCCACTCATAGCCTATCGATTTTAACGACAAAACCTTCAATCAATCCAGCAGCCACACATTCACACACACACACACGCACGCATACACACACACAGACGCACACACACACACACACACACACACACACACACACACACACACACACACACACACACACACGCACACACACACACGCACACACACACACACACACACACACACACACACACACACACAACACACACACACGCACCACAACTTACATACATACATACACATACGGAACATACGAGAGAGAGAGAGAGAGAGATGAGAGAGAGAGAGAGAGAGAGAGAGAGAGAGAGAGAGAGAGAGAGAGAAGAGAGAGAGAGAGAGAGAGAGAGAGAGAGAGAGAGAGAGAGAGAGAGAGAGAATGGTGGGGTAGGTGGGAGAAGGAGAAGTGGAGGACAAACCGTTGGTTTCATGCTACCATCAGGATTACGGTTGAGGCCGGTCTGCTCGTTGATGAACGTTGTTTGCATGTAGACGGAGATGTGACCGCCGAACTGCACACCATGCAACCACAGACACACAGAGCGAGTCAAGCGAAACGCGACTCAGGACTTCATAAAGCGTCATCACCAGTGAAGCAGACAGCGCTAAACACTCACCACAAAATCCTGCTACTAACTAGCCATGACACTGATCAGGAAACAGAACGAGGCCCAGAGCGCTCGTGCAGAATCAACACACAAGGGAGTTAAGTCGCGCTCGAAATACGTAACACAAGTACAACAACAACAAAAAACTATGCCACTGGGGTGCATCCTTTTTTGAGGATGTACCTCTGTGGAGTTTATGTACCTTGTATTTACCATAAGCGACTCAAGTCTTTGTTGTTGTACTTGTGTTACGTATTTCGAGCGCTAATTAACTCCCTTGCGTGTTGGTTCTTAGCCATGACACTGCTTAACTCACCCGACGGTGAAAACAATATGGTCCTCTATGCAGTCCGGAAACAAAAGTT
>OY757546.1:633489-671752 GCA_963584105.1 Alviniconcha strummeri | reverse complement strand
AAAACAGCAAAACAGAACCCAAACAAACAACAACAACAAAAACAAAACAAAACAAACAAACAAACAAAAAAGCAAAGAAAAAGCACCCTGCGTTATGATATATTACTCCAAACATAAATCTTGCATTTTTTTAATTTTATAATTCAGCCTTTTGATTCCTTTCGATCAAAGCGCATTAGCCTGTAGAACAGGTCAGTCGTACTATTTATCTACGTTAGACCAGTATGATTCAAAAACACAACCACGTTTTCCCAACTTCCTCGGTGATCTGTTGACACATACAGCTACACATACCTGTCAATTGAAGCACCCAATAGGCTCTTTAAGAATCGAGCAGGACTCTCTCCTTTTCCCCCCGTCGGATTTACTCTGTTTAAGGTCGTCTAGATCTAAATATAACGCTTCAATAACAAATTACTTGGTCGCTTTATACTACATTTCCACTTAAAATTTATATATATGTAAGAGATAGTAGATATAATTATACCACTTTCATTCCAACCTGTATGACTGTATATAGTTTACAAGAACTCCACACTTGCTTGGTGGCCGTCCTGGCTGTCCGTCCTAACGAGCCTTCTGGTTTCCGTAGACGTAAATCAATACTGAACCATGCTCACCGAACCGTGCTCACGCACTGATCTCAGCTTGTCCCTAATATGTCAACCGACATCCGAGGACATTAAGAATCACCTGAAGATGAACACTTGCTAATTATGTCAAGTTGTTTTTGTTGTTGTTTTGTTGTAATATCCGACACTCTTCAAGATACAGGGTTTGACTGGAGCTCTCAATCCAAGGAGCTTTTAAAGCCAATAACAGGAGGGAGAGAGAGAGAGAGGGGGGGAGAGAGAGAGAGAGAGAGAGAGAGAGAGAGAGAGAGAGAGAGAGAGAGAGAGAGAGAGAGAGAGAGAGAACAATCGGGACATGAGTTTCAACACACCAAATAATGGGCGATAACAGAACCGAGAAGCGACACATAATTCTGACAAAACTGATACAAAGCGACACTCGTGGGCAAAGACATGATGCAGAAGGAAACAACAGCGGACAATCATTATCTAAATACGTCATGGTGTCAACAAAGTGGCCGGTCTGTGGCAAAACTGATCCAAAGCTACATGTATCCATTGGCAGGATCAGTGTAAGAGAAAAGACACGAGAAAAGACACGAGTGGAAGAGAAACAGCGGCAGACAATCCTAGTTACCTGCAAGTAACAGCGCTGTGTGTGTTTTGGCAGGATGCGGGGTGCAGCCCGCCGACATCGTGTTCATCGTGGACGCCACCAAATCCGTGGGAGCCAGCAACTTCGTTAAGATGAAAGACTTCATCAAGAACACCGTCAGCGGCTTCAACATCGGCCCCAACGGACGTGCAGGTCGGCATGTTCACCTACACGGGCAAGGCGCATTCGAGTTCCACCTCAACACCTTCAACAACAAACAGGTGTTTTGTTGGTTTTTGTTACATCTTCTTTATCCCTTCTTCATTTCATGACGAGTTTCGCCTCTTCAGTCGTTGTGATGCTGAGTTTCTCGTTATGTACGTCAGTATTCGTGTTACTGAAATGAGCTGCAGACGTTCTAGTATTTTGGTCATGGAAAAAGTTAGTGGATTCTGAATTCATCTGTTTTGTGTTTGTGACACCGAATTTTGCATTGTGTACGTCAGTATGTGTGTTAATTTTATAATCAGTTGCAAAGTTTCGAGTTTCTGTCATGGGGAAACTGAGTGAAATCTGAATTTAAGCAACAGAATGCGTGTGTGTGTGTGTGTGTGTGTGTGTGTGTGTGTGTGTGTGTGTGTGTGTGTGTGTGTGTGTGTGTGTGTGTGTGTGTGTGTGTGTGTGTGTGTATGTGTGTCTGTCTGTCTGTCTGTCTGTGTTTAAACTTTTGTTCAGATCAAATTCCCTTATGGCACTTATAGGATGCAATGGGCAGCGAAAAACTGTACAAATCAACCGACAGCAGAAATTAATAAACTGTTGAAACAATTTACGATTTTCAATGGAGCAATCCTTTTCTGTCCATTGTAATTTGCATAGACGGGATTAACCTTTCATTATCAATACACCCATCAGTACTTCCGAAAACATGCCCACTGTTTTAGACAAAAGATCAGAAATGTTAATGACCAAACCTAGAGGGAAAAGGGTGGGTTGGGGTTTAAACTGTATATGAGTTCAATCACCGAGTCATGACTCGCACTTTAAAACGGAGACAGTCAAGAAGTACGTGCCGCTTGACGGGGGTATCGGGTGGAGTCGTTGGACTGTAGCAGCGGCAAAAACTAACTCCATCCTCGGCAAAACAGGACGTGCTCAACGCGGTGACGCACGCCGCCTACACCAACATGGCACCCACCAACACTCACGCCGGTCTGCAATACGCCACCGACGTCAGCTTCACAGCCGCCAACGGGGCACGGTAAGAGATACAGGGAGGGGGGGGGGGGTTAGAGGGGGAGGGGAATGAAGGAGACAGAGAGGGGGGAAGGAGTGAATGAGACAGAGGTGGGGGGGGGGGGGGGTAATGTGGTGGAGATAGAGGCGGAGGATGGGGGGGGGGGGGTAGAGGCTGAGAGAGTGGGGAAATGAGGGAGATAGATAGAGGCAGAAAGAAAAGGAGAGAGGAGTGAGGAAGACAGAAGCAGAAAGATGGGGGGGGGGGGAGAAGAGTGAGAGAAGTGGGGAGATATACAGAAAGGCAGAGGAGAGAAGAGAGGAGAGAGAGGAAGCACAGAGAAGGAGGCACAGAGAGAGAGAGAGAGAGAGAGAGAGAGAGAGAGAGAGAGAGAGAGAGAGAGAGAGAGAGAGAGAGAGAGAGAGAGAGAGGGAGAGAGAGAGAGAGAGAGAGAGAAGGTGGAATAGAAGGGGCGGGGGAGGGGGGGGGGTGTTTACAGATATACAGAAAGGCACACAGACAGAAAGAGAGAGATGTAGAAAGAGAGAGTTGTAGAAATATTTAGGGAGAAGGGGTGGGGGTGGGGGGGAGAGGTAGGCACTGAGAGAGAGAGGGGACAGAGATAGACGATGAGAGAGAGGAGGGGCGGAGACAGGTGGGGGAGGGGGAGGAGAGAGGGAGGGTGGACAAAGGCAGTCAGACAGGGGGGAGGGGAAGAGAGGTGGAGGGGAGAAAGAGAGGGTGGAAAAGCAGAGAAGGGGATGGGGAGACAGAGGGAGAAGGACAGAAAGAGAGAAGGGCGCTCGCGCGCGTAAGAGAGAGAGAGAGAGAGAGAGAGAGAGAGAGAGAGAGAGGAGAGAGAGAGAGAGAGAGAGAGAGAGAGAGAGAGAGAGAGAGAGAGAGAGAGAGAGAGCAGCATGCAGACAGACTAAAAGAATAATGACAAGTAACTTCTTTTTCTTTTTTAAATGCGCTTATCCTGCGCTGAGCACTACAGATACAGTAGAACGAATATTGTAAACCGAGACAAGGATCATTATCAAGTTCACAGACAGCTAACAAGTAACGTACACACCAACAGAGGCAGACACCATTGTTCAAACATAAATGACTACATGCAAATTACACACACACACACACACACACACACACACACACACACACACACACACACACACACATACACACACACACACACACACACACACACACACACACACACACACACATACACACACACACACACACACACACACACACACACACACACACACACACACACACACACACATCCAACAGCCAACCTGTTCCGTTTCATTCCGTCTCCTGTTCGCCCTGATATAACCGCACTGGTTGACTGGGCGTAAAACACCAATTTACTTACTTACTTACCGTCTCCAGCCCCAACGCAGCCAAGATCGCCATTGTGATCACCGACGGCCGTTCCCATGACCATGCCGCTACGGCTCACGAAGCTCAACGTCTCCGAGACAAAGGCGTCACTGTCTTCTCCATCGGCGTGGGCAATACCTTGGAGTCGGAGCTGAAGGACATCGCCACCGACCCAGACAACCAGCACGTCTTCGTTGTCAACAACTTCGATTCTCTTAAACTTATTAGGGCGTCGCTGCAACAAAAAGCATGCGAAGGTGAAAACCCAACCAAAGCAAAACAAATAAACCAACCAACCAAACAAAACAACAACAACAAGACAAAAACAAACAAAATACCCTGCTATAATAGACGATCTTCGGAAATCCAAGGGACTGCAATCAGTAAGTGCTTACGGGCATGGACCTGTATATATAGGTCCATGCCTGTGGGTGTAGCGCTCAAGGTTCCAGGCGAGATCAAAAGATCAAGAGATCTTAGAGGAGGGAGGTGGAGCTGGACCTTCAAGTTAGCCCAGAAGAGATCACGAGTAGGGAGGTGGAGCTGGGCTGCGAAAGTTGGACTTCTTTCGTTTCGAGTTGTTCGTCAACAGCAGTGCAACGGACATTGTCTTTGTGACTCTGCCCAAGCACAGCAGTTGAAACAGCAATTGCGCAGTGCACAAGTCGCTGGGCAATGTCCGCGTCCCTAATAAGCCTCCTCGCTTCCTTGGTCGTAAAGCAACATAGAAGAAGTGTAGCGCTTACACCGCCTTAACACTTCCATTGTTCTGGCGGCGGTCCACGGTCTCTCCGGTCTCTTTTGGGCGGTGTCCGAGGTCGGGCCTTCACTCTTTCGTCCCCTCCCCCCCCTCCCTGTCCCCGCCCCTAATAAGCCTCCTCGCTTCCGTGGTCGTAAAGCAACATAGAAGAAGTGTAGCGCTTACACAGACATTTCGGCGTTCCAGGAGGTGGAGCTGGACCCTCAAGTTAGCCCAGAAGAGATCATGAGCGAGAAGGTGGAGCTGGGTGGCGAAAGTTGGACTTTTTTTGCTTCGGGTTGTTCCTTAACGGCAGTGCAGCGGACATTGTTCTTGTGACTGCCCTGCACGGCAGTTGAAACAGCAATTGCGCAGTGCACAAGTCGCTGCGCAATGGCGATGGGACACCGCCTTAACACTTCCATTGTTCTGGCGGCGGTCCACGGTCTCTCCGGTCTTTTTCGGGCGTTATCCACGGTCGAGCCTTCACTCTCTCGTCCCCCGTCCCCGTCCCTAATAAGCAACCTCGCTTCTGTGGACGTAAAGCAACACGGTCACGGCCAAGGTCAAGGGTGTAGCGCAACAGAGCTCAGGAGCTGTGTGAAGGTCGAGGTGGCCGTCCTGGGCTCCCGTCCCTAATAAGCCTACGGTTTTTGCGGACGTAAAGCAACACTGAACCGTGTAGCGCAGAGTAGGCACACTTTTGTTGGGAGTACAGTGAGCACGTGGGGAAGATGACGGATACCCGTAAACAAAAGGCAGAAAAGGCATCAGAAATGCCGATCAAGCACTCACTGTTCGAGGGGAACATGCAGATCGGATAGTAAGTTCCCCCAGATGGTAGTCTAGTATGAACTATAATAGGTCCTTGCCTGAAGATCTAAAACTCCTCTGTGTAAGCTCTTCTCCGCTGCCGCCTCCATTCAGGGGACTTCACTCTCCTGGAGTAAGAAAACATTGTCCAATTATCTCCGCCTGTTATTTCCGGAAATCGTCTATTAAGAATAATATAAGATAAATCGTAACTTTACGAAGGAAAATGAATCAGTCTTTCTTTAAAGATCACTCACTTAGACTGGCATCTGTTGTTTGGCTGCCTTTCCTCGTATTACACACACACACACACACACACACACACACACACACACACACACACACACACACACACACACACACACACACACACACACACAAACTGTGAATATACTGAATATAATTATACCTGTCAGTCCGTTATTTGGGAAGAAAGAAAAAAAGGGTTCGCCTTAAAAAAATTTTTTGTTTTAAATGCCCATGTTTTGTGCTGTACTATTAATATCAACGTTATTTGTCTTAGGGTCTTGTTTCAGGACGCTAGCGGTCAGATTTATCTGTACTGATCTGTTCATACCGTATCAGATAATGAATAGGATCCAAATGTATAAAAGGTTCAAAAGAACGCTATTTATTTGGACAAAACACAACATGGAAATTTTCGGGGTAATCCCTTTTTATCAAGCTACAAAACGAGACTTAAACAACAGTGAAACGATGAAAAATGTGCTAAAGCGGATTACCCCGAAAATTCGCTTGTGTTTTGTCCTAATAAGTAGCGTTCTTCTGAACCTTTTATTGTGTTTGGATCTTGTTTTACAACGCCAGAAGTCATTCTAGTTTCAGATTTTCTTTTTCTTTCGGTTAATGAACAGCCTCTTGATTTGAGTATTTAAAGACAAAAATAATTTACTCAAATTTCTTAGACATACAAAACATATCCAGCGGTGTGTACTGTGCAGTGTCTTCCATTGACGTGTTCTAGTTTTAGCACATGTTGTTTAAAAACATTTTAGCCTGTGACAACGCATGAAGACTGCGGTTCTATGTTTCAGTGAAACCAACTATGTTGGCAACACCCCCTCCTCAGAACGTCAGTGAGTAACCTTTTGCCATCAAGATCTCTCTCTCTCTCTCTCTCTCTCTCTCTCTCTCTCTCTCTTGTTTGCTTTGTTCTGTTAGACCTGTTGCTTTTTGCAATTTTAGCTGTGTTGTAAAGCACAGTGAAACGTAATGCTGTTTTGTCCTTCATGCCTACGTGTGCAGACATTTGCTGTTTCCTTCATTCACACGTTTGCCTGAAACGACTGCTAAGGCTATGCCCATGAACGAAATGCAGTTTGGATGCTTCTGCAAATATGCATATTTGTAGGTAATTGCATTAAACTTTGAAAACAAGGAAACAGCACATTTCCACCAATCCGCCAAAACGTTTCGAGGCATCTGTATTTCCTTCTCCTTATTTCAGATGACGGAAATGAAACGCTACTGAAAAAATACCACAATCAACCCAATTAACTATAACGTGGGTGGACTCAATGAGTGTAGTTCACTATAAGATGCAAACACATAAAGGGTTAAAATAAACAGCATTTGTTGTGTTTTTTAATGATAATAAATAGCATTCTTTTAAACCTTTTATGTTTTTGGATCTTGTTTTAGAGCGCTAGTAGTCATTCTTGTTTCAGATTCATTTTTTTTTTTTTTTTTTTTTGTAGCTCACTACAGCCAGGCAGAAAGACACTTCAATGTTCTTAACTGAAACAGTCGCTACAAGAATTCATTAAACTGCTCAGTCTTAACAATGGGAGAAGGAAATACAGAATGCATCAATCCCCATCGGACAGAAACGAAATGATCATCGTCACCATCATGACTGTGATGCCTGCCGCGGTCCGGGATGGCAAGGCTGGTATCGTAGTCTTGTTGGAGAAGTCGGGCAATGTGGCACATAGTAACCTTATTATCGTCACCATGCTAAAAACAAGATTGACAAGCGGACAAGTCGTGCAGAGTAGGACAGAGCATTACCATTGCCGTCATCGCCACCACCACCACCACCATCAGCAGCAGCAGCAGCAGCAGCAACATCATGCGTCGTGCGTCTGTTGCTTGGTGCAGGTTGCGGTGGCAAGGCTGACATCGTGTTCCTGCTGGACAAGTCGGGCAGTGTTGGACAGAGCAACTTCAACAAGATGCTGGAGTTCGTCAGGGACGTGTCGTCCAACTTCGACATCGGTCCCAACGACGTGCAGATCGGCGTGGACACCTTCTCCAGCTCCTTCAGCTCAGAGTTCACCCTGGGCAGATTCGGCAACAAGAACGGCGTCAGCAACGCCGTCGACCATATCCCGTGAGTCAGCAGACTGAGGGCTGTTCGTTATGTGATGTCCACGGCCCTGGCATTTGTAAAATAAATAAGCTACACAGTTAAAACTTGTATCAGGAAAACCTATCAGTCTTGCTCTATTTTTATGCACATTGTTGTATCGCCGTCGTCAGCCATGCAGATGTTTGATGTGCTTAAAAATGTGATGTCATCATCTGAGTTTAAAAAAAAGATGAACATCAGAGCTGAGCAATTTCGATTCTGTGGGTTTACACAGATGAAACTGGGAGACGACTGCATTAACACCCATTCCTACTTAACACACACATCTATATGTGGAGCCAACTGTGTTCTACACCGCACTGTTTGCAGATGGACTGAGGGATTCATAGCGGGAAAAGTCAGCTTTAAAGACGGTCCCTGTCTGGGTCGTCCAGCTTCGGCACGAACGAGCAAATTGTACGGTGTGAAACACAGTTGGATCCACACAGAGATGTGTGTGTGTGTGTTAAGTAGGCATGGATTTTCATGCAGTTTTCTCCCAGTGTCGTCTGTGTGAACCCACAGAAGCGAAAGTGCTCGGCTCTGGGATCCATCTTTTTTAAGCACTGATGATGACATCACATTTTTAAGCACATCAAACATCTGCATGGCTGACGACATCAATACAAAATTGTGCATAATAATAATTATGGTAAGATGAATCCCAGAGCTGAGCAATTTCGTTTCTCGATCTTATGAATTATGTTGGCAACGCCCAGTTCTGGTACAAAAACCAACGGAAATACGGGGAGAGCACTTACAAAAATAATCTGTTTCTTCTTAGACTGATAAAAACGAGAGAAGATCTAAACCTTTCAAATGTCTCAGCGCAGACTGTGCTGTCCTCTAGGTTGCTCCGGTCTTGTTTCTACACTAGAGACCAGTTTCAGTAGCCGTTTGTTAATTCCTGCAGGTACACTGGAGGCGGTACGCTGACAGGGCCAGCCATCACGCATTTGACTGGCCAGAGCTTCACCACGGCAGCGGGCCACAGAGCGGGTGTTCCTAAGATCGCCGTCGTCGTCACGGATGGCAAGTCCAACAACCCCTCCGCCACTGCTGCTGCTGCCCAGAAAGCCAGAGCTTCCGGTAAGACTGCTACTTACTTGCCTTTTCCACTGTCCGAGCGAAAAAAGAAGATGGAGGACACAGAAACATTCTGGATCATGATATCATCACAAAAGGGTCACTATAGGTGCGTAACCTTTATACTGGTGTAATGAACACAGTCAATATTGCGGTTTGGAGTGGTCTATTGTTAACGTTGAAACTGGGGGATGATGACCAGGGACCAGGGACCAGGGCCCATAATATGTATGAAGTGCAAACTAAGTTAAGGTGGATAGCCCATACTCCCGATTTGCCAGTTGGTACACTAGCCCGACTCACCTTCCACATGCACGAGTCGTCAAAAGCATAAAACAGCAGCAGCAGCAGCAGCAGCAACAACAACAACAACAACAAAATAAAAAAATAAAATAGCTGTTTGGTTGTGTTTATGTTTAGATCGGGAAAGTTCTTTGTTTTACCAACAATGCGACGTAAGTGACGGTCGAAAACTTGAAACTGATTGGACACCGCTAGAGAAAAAGCCTTGTTAGTTTCAAAAAGTCAAAGTCCATTTCGATTATGGCAGACAACGGTGACCCAATGATCCCTTCCCATTGGAGACTTTCCTGTCGCGGTGCACGAGTCCAATTTTCCTTGAATAATTTGTGGTCTTGAATGGTCCACGGGATGATGTCGGTCCTTACAGTTGTTCATTCCCTCCTTAATTGTAGCCTCTGTCGGTAACGGCAGCATCGAGCAGCAATTTTTTTTAAGCCTTTAAGCTGCTTAAACGTATTTAATGAGTCCCTAACTTTAAACTCGTTTAGGCCGGCCGGTTAGTCCTATTAAGTCTTTAGCTCTCCATTCATTATATTTCCCTCAACGTTATCACCGTTTAGAAATTAAGCGCGATTAAGTTTGTTTTTGTTTTTGTTTTTTTATACATAAATTATGGCCCTGGTTTCCACGTGCACGGTAGGCACGTGAAACGTGGGGTAAACGACTCAAGTTGTGATGACCTAGTAATCAAAGTCATATGACCATCTATTCACGCGATGCTTCAAGGCATGATCCTGACGCCCAGGTACGCACTTGTTAGGACGGCCAACGGGTGTGGAAAATGGGATGGCTGACGCAAGCCAAGCTTATAAAGACCTGCTAAAATAAAAGTAAACATGGTGCTTAACGTCCACAGAAACCGTACAGCTTATTAGGGACGGGGAGAAGGGGGGAAGGGGGTATGGAGGTGGGGGGAGAGGGAGATTATATACTTATCGCTACACTGTTACTCTCCAGAATGACTTCTGCATTAAGATGGGCAGCGATGAGAGCCGTTTTAATGTTTCAGTAGGAAGTGATGGACAAAGTCACAAGACAGTGTCCACAACCACAACCTTTTTGAAGAGAAAGGAGAGCCGAAGCGGTATCGAACCGAGGTCCTTCCGCTTACCAGCCTAACGCCTTGCCGCTAGGCCAAACCGGCTCACAAGACCTGCTATCCACGTGATGTTTATATAGGTGCAGAAAGTGAGCTGGATGACTTAAGTCGTGACTGTGATGACCAGGTATCCACATGCTGGCCATTGGCGTGGGAACCGGGGTGGATGACAACGAGCTGAACGCCATCGCCTCCGACCCGGACAGCCAGAACGTGTACAAGGCGGCCACCTTCGACACCCTCAAGTCCCTGCGGGGCCTGCTCGCTGCAAAGGCCTGCGAACGTGAGTTAGTTAGTTAGCTCTTGGATTCTTATGTCCCCTCAACCGTACTCACAGGGTCATCCCTACGGCTTGCGAAATGAGTTAGTTAGCTCTTAGATTCTTATGTTCCGTCAACCGTACTCACAGGGTCACCTTGAGGCCTACGAAGGCGAGTTAGTTAGTTCTTGGAATCTTATGTCCGACGGGACTCACACGGTCACCTTGAGGCCTACGAATGTGAGTTAGTTATCTCAAGGATTCTTATGTCCCGTCAACCGTACTCACAGGGCCACCTTAAGGCCTACGAATGTGGGTTAGCTAGTTAGCTCATGGATCCTTATGTCCCATTAACCGTATTCACCGTACTTACTTAGGCTTGCGAACTGAAGTAGTTAGCTCATGGATTCTTATGTCTCGTCAACCGTACTGACAGGATCACCATGAGGCCTACGAATGTGAGTTAGTTTGGTCATGGATTCTTATTTCCCGTCAACTGTACTCACAGGGTCACCTTAAGGTTTACGAACTGAGTTCACTAGCTCTTGGAGTCTTATCCAAGATAAGAATGTTTTGTGCAAAGACTGTAATAAACTGAAGAAATCTGACAAGACGAAGGGAGCGAAATGACACCAAATTATTTAATTTCCATCTAGTCAAAAGGGTACATTCACTTCACCATATGGCACTTACAGATTCTACCGCACAGCGCAGGCACAAATATTGTCCACTTCACACAGACACGTGTACAACACTGCAGAATATGGTTATTTTGTTGAACTAACACTATTTACAGTCGACGGTTTCAAAACATGGTCTAACTAACTAATGACACGTGCATTCCTCTTTTTCAGAGGTTCAACAGACTCCTCAGCAACACAGTAAGTAGCCAACTTCGGCGTACCCTTTTAATTGTGGTCTAGGTTTTGTTGATGTGCAATTAATTATTTACAAGAAGGCCTTGCAGTCTGCTAAGCCCTGTTCTGCCCCCCTCCCCTTCCCCTACGCCCCGTAATTTTTTTTTGTATTTAAAATAAATAAATATATGTGTTGTTTGTCTTCTTCTTTTTTCCATTTACTTTATTTTTATTTTGATGGATTTACTTTTTATACCGGTTAGAGTTTTGCATTTGAATAACCTTCACTTAGTTGATCTTCTTCTTCCTCTTTTTCTTCTTCTTCTATCATTTATTACCAGCGGACATCATGTTTACAAACCATTATTTATTCAGAATGCCAGCGAAAACATTTATTTGTAAGACAAAGTTCCTACAGTTTCTGTTCAGTCCGTCACTTTCTGGCCATCCCCGTCTCTTTATGGTCGTGCGACTACAGTTGTTTTTACACCTCTCCTTATTCTCGTATACATTTGACCTTTTCCCCTTTTTACTGTTACGTTACAAATAAATTTTGGTAGTGCATCCCCTCTCTCTTTCGTTGTACATCCGGAAGCCCATTGTCTAAACTGCGTGTCATTTCAGTCAGCTGCGAGTCTGCAGATATCGGTGGAAGTAGCATTCCTTTTCAGAGCACTGTTACGTATCTTGGAGAGCATCTTGACCGGACACAGTACCTTGGAGTGCATCTTGACCAGACACCGTCAACGAAACAACACAGTAGCCTCTACCGCACTACGTTTCTTGCACTCAGGAGAATCGCGTCTATCCGTCCGTGCCTGTCTAACAGTTCCACAGAAAAGCTTGTTGCGTCCATGATCACGTCAAGATTAGACTACTGCAATGCTACTTTCGCAGGTGTTGCCGATGAACAAATCGCGCGCATACCAAAGATCCAGAACGCCGCTCGACTTGTCTTGAAAAAAATCGAAATGTAGTCATGTCACACCGCTTTTAAAAGAGTTCCATTGGCTCCCAGTGAAATACCACATTCCGTCACTTTGACGGCAGTCTTCCGCCATATCTGTCTTCTCTCTGTACGTATCAAGTCAAGTGGTTTATTTCAGAAACCCCAGTGGGGGTACATGAAAGAACATCAATGAAAGAACATCTGGTAAGACACGGCAGTAAACATAAAATACAAGTGCATACAACAAAAAGAAACAAACGCGCTCCCTTCGTTCTTCGACAGAATACCCAAAATTCCAAAGACCAATTTGAAAACCTTCGGTGGACGTTCTTTTGGTTACATCGCTCCAGTTATCTGGAACTCGCTGCCGGCCGACCTGAGAGCTTCTCCCTCCCTTAAAACTTTCAAAGCTAAATTGAAAATGCATCTCTTCCGCCAAGCTTTCTGATTGATTTGTACATGCTTACTGCTACCTGTCTCGTATCCATTTGTGTGTGTGTGTGTGTGTGTGTGTGTGTGTGTGTGTGTGTGTGTGTGTGTGTGTGTGTGTGTGTGTGTGTGTGTGTGTGTGTGTGTGTGTGTGTGTGCGCGCGCGTGCGTGTGTTAGGGGCAGGGCTCTAAGGGATGGAATTATGGATAGGTAATAATATAATGAGATAATTTTCTTGTCTATTGCTGCCTTTCATACGGTACTTGTATATATATATTGTTAGTGGTCATATATGTATTAGCACTATTATTTTCTTGAACATGTAACCTTCGATTTTTTTCTCACTTAATGTAGAAAATGTCGGAGAATGTTGCAAAAGCGCTGTGAGTTTGTGTACACCAGAGAATAACGCTATACAAAAGTTATCTATTATTATTACTGAATTCTTTCGTTGTGCCCACCTCACCCCCCCCCCCCGCCTCCCTCCACGCCCTACCCCCACCCACCCGCACCCCCCTCTCTCTTTCATTGTGCAGCCTCCGTCTCCCGTCTCTATTTCTCTATCCATCCCCCACACCTCACCATCATTTTTTTCACTAATTAAATCGGCCTTTGGCGAACGCTAATTGTTTAAATCTCTCTCTCTCTCTCTCTGTGTGTGTGTGTGTGTGTGTGTGTGTGTGTGTGTGTGTGTGTGTGTGTGTGTGTGTGTGTGTGTGTGTGTGTGTGTGTGTGTGTGTGTGTGTGTGGTAAAGGTGATTCCACCTAAACTACAATCCGTGTAAATTAAAGTTCTCGAGTTCGATCTCTCTCTCTCTCTCTCTCTCTCTCTCTCTCTCTCTCTCTCTCTCTCTCTCTCTCTCTCTCTCTCTCTCTCTCTCATCCATTCCATATATCTCTGTCCCTGCAGCCTGCGGCACCAAGGCCGACATCGTGTTCATGTTGGACTCGTCCGGCAGTGTGGGCTCGTCCAACTTCAAGCTGCTGCTGGCGTTCGTCAACAGTCTGACCAAGGACTGGGACATCGGCCAGGACAAGATCCGAGTGGGAGTGGAGAAGTTCTCCTCCCGTCCCTACACCGAATTCCACCTCAACCACTTCAGCGACAAGCAGCAGATGCTCACTGCCATCAACAACATCAAATATCAGTCTGGTGGAACCAACACTGGTACGTCTTTTAGCTCTAATTTCCTGAGAAATGTATGCATTGATGCGTTATGCTCGACTAAGTGATGCAGTGATGAGCTGACACTTTAAATTTTACCTTTTCAACTTTCCATCTTGTCCTACATGTTATAGCCCTTTTTTCCCCCCTTCTGTTTCGCCGCCCCTCCCGATCAACCTGTTTAAGCTATTTGAGGTACATAATCCACGAACAGTGGGTTTGAGAGGACCCATATTTTGAAGTGTCCAACGAGTTTTTCAAACTCTTAAAACTGCGTCAAAAGAAAGAATCAAAACATGATTTCTATATCTAAGTGTGGAGATCAAGTTAAGCAAGTACATGCATCCGCGACAGAGGCAAAATTATTTTAGAACAGGGTGCCCCTGTGGTATGGACTGCTCTGAATTATATACCACTGAGTCAGAGTCAATGCAGAATTGGTCCGTCGGTTACAACTGTTAGCTTGTCTCGTCTGCTCAGCTCAGTGTGCAAAGCTTACAGTATATCGTTTGCAGTCATAAAGAACAAGTCAACAAGAATGCATTATTGTCCCTTTCCCTACCAAAGAATCTGTGCTGCTCCTGTAACTCCTTCAAAAATGAGTCTCCCAGAGGGGTTGTGCCAACAGAAACGTTCACTGTCTTCGGCTTTGCTACTGTAGAGTTTACACGAAAAGCAAGAATTCAACCAGGAGTTCCCATGCCGTCCCACAGGCAGACAGAAAACACTGCGAGAAGGACGTTATCTGATATCACAAGGGCAGGCACAGGTATATTACTCTTAGCCTCAGTCTCCTGCCCGTCGGGGCTGTAGTTCATTGATTGCTGCGATCCACAGGCGACGCCCTGCGCTACATGAAGAACACTATGTTCAACGGCAACAATGGCGACAGGCCCGGCGTGCCCAACATCGGCATCATCATCACGGACGGCAAGTCGAACCACCCCGATCAGACCAAGGCCCAGGCCGAGGCAGCCCGGAAGGCGGGCATCACACTTTTCTCCGTGGGCGTGGGGTCAGGCGTCTCCAGGCCTGAGCTCAACGAGATGGCCACCGACCCGGATTCCAGTCACGTCTTCACCGTGGACGACTTCTCCAAGCTGGCTCAGATCAAGGCCCTCTTCCAGCAGCAAACTTGTGACGGTGAGTTTTTGATTTGTATCCCCGCTCATTTACCTTTGCACTTTCATCTTAAGACGAGGTTTTCGTCTGCTATATTCTGAAACGCATATTATGTGAATCACTACCAACATTTTGTAAACTTGGTGATGCACTAGAATGATGGATACAAACTGCAAGATGTACCAGCTATCATAATCATAAATATGACCCCCCCCCCCCCCCCATCACACACATACACACACATTTACACACACACACACACACACACACACACACACACACACACACACACACACACACACACACACACACACACACACACACACACACACACACACACACACACACACACACACACACACACACACACACAAAGCAACTGCCCCCCTCGGCGTCCCCCACCCCAACCCCCGTACCAGTAAGCAGTAATACACGAGATGACACAAATCAAGAGGTATCAGAAAACAACCTGTATCCCATTTCTACTGGCTGTGTTGTGTTCTGTTTCAGCTATTCCTGCCACTCTGCCGCCCTACACACCAACTGGTAAGTGGAACAGTTATTTTAGTATTGGGAACCACAAAAGCAAAACGCCAAGTCGATTCACATTCAGACCAGACGCAAAGTCGATTCACATTCAGACCAGACGCAAAGTCGATTCACATTCAGACCAGAAACACACACTTCCATTAGTTTAGTTGTTTTTTTCACCTTTCTTCAAACGCTCCTATGACCTTAAAAAGCGTTCAGGTCACTGAAAGTGATATGCACTTGTAAGGCTCGATGGCACTTATCCTTTATGCAGTATTTCAAAGATATCGCTAAAACAACATACGCAAAAACATCAGACCTTTTTTGTGAAGCATGAAACACGCAAGTCATCTCTCTTAAATACGCGTTAAAGCTACGCAATGCATTTTTTCCATGTCCTTGTAAGAATCACGCAACTTTCAACTTTAGGGAGAAACACCGACCCCCAACCACCCAAAGGATAAATATCCACTTCTAACATTGTTGAGACCTTCACATTTTAACAGAACTGTGTTTAAATGTGAAGCTTAGTGCAAGCTCTTATGCGATTTTTGGTAAGCTCTCACTAAATTAGTCTCACTGATACATAATTGTTTTGTAACGCCCAGTCTGTCGTGATAATTAAATGTGACGGGGAAGTCTCACAAACACACACACAAAAAAGCCAAAGAGTATGTTTATGCTGAAAAGTGAAAACGGAACTTCCTTCAGTGAACTGTAATGCCAAAGATACCCCCCCCCCCAACCCCCCATTATAGATATTGCCATGGTGATACGTGTAACAACCATATACAGTTTTCACCCGATCAAATACTAGCTCATTGAGAAAGTCAAACTGGCAGTATTCCTAGCCAGGTTCTGTAGAATTTTCACATCCACGTGGGGCAAAAAACGAACAAAACTCCAAACAAAACAAAACACAGACGCGGCAAAGTACCAGTTTTATTAATGGACTGCTGGATCATGCGAGTCAAAAACTGAAACAGCAATGTTGATTACAGTGTACCCTAAATGAAGCAGTATTTTGCTTCTAAGTTTATCTTTCGTTTTCCTGTTGCTGGTTTTCCATCATATTTACTGAAATCGTTCGCGGCCATTGTCACACCAATTCAATCCTTTTATCGAGTCTCTATCTCATTGTGTGTGTGTGTGTGTGTGTGTGTGTGTGTGTGTGTGTGTGTGTGTGTGTGTGTGTGTGTGTGTGTGTGTGTGTGTGTGTGTTGTGTGGTGTGGTGTGGTGTGGTGTGCATGTGTGTGTGTGTGGTGTGGTGTGCGTGTGTGTAGTAGCACTAACCGAGTACGTGTGGTTACAGCCAGCCCTTCTTCCGGTCCCCTGGTGGACCCCTGCCAGGACCACATCCCCAACTGCGCTTCCTACGATTCCTCCTCCTGTACCAACTTCGTCCGATGGGCCCAGGACAACTGTCCCAGATACTGCGGTTTCTGCGCCAGTCAGTAACAGTTTGGGTCACTTTGAAACACTAATGTGGTTCCTGCATGTCACTTGCATGTGTGGTATGCCGAGATACCACGGTTGTTTTACTCGTATTCTTTACTCTCCGCGTCTGCGTGGTGTTTTTACTATTTATGTACTTTGGTTTCTTTACTGTCCGTGTCTTTCTGTCTGTCTGTCTGCCTGCCTGTCTCCCCCCCCCTCCCCCCCCCCCCAAAAAAAAAAGATGAAGAAGGAAAACAAACAATCTCATACAGCAAATCAAGCGGTAATTAAACTACTCATCATTTTTCTGAGATGAAGTTTTCCACATAACGTTTGCGCCCGTGTGTAACTTTGGCGCATTGCATAAAATACAAGCGCACCAAGATTCCTTGCGGTATGAATGGTATCAGATCGTATTAAGTTGTTGTAACACTGAGGTCCAGTCAGTAGGCCACTGAGATATTTGATTCTAATGTTCTCATATAACGGGCAGAAGCAGATCAAGTGTTTTTCATCTTCAAATTCACCGCAGTAGTCGCAGCCATCCGCAGTGTCACGCGAAAACGGGTTGTTAAATGTGGGATTATTTAGCGGCAACAAACCTAGGCGTAACTTCACCAGGTGATCTCTGAAACATTTGATCTTAACAAACCCAAAGTACCTCTCAGAGTCAATTTTTTTTTGGCATCTCGATATTTTGCATACATACCCTTTTGCAGTAATAATGCACTCCATTCCTGCTTATATATATATGTAGGTCTTTGTTTAAGTACAGAGAGAGAGAGACAGACAGACAGAGACAGAGAGAGAGAGATACAGAGACAGACAGACAGTAACAGACACAGAGACAGAGAGAGACAGAGACAGAGACACAGAGAGACAGAGATAGAGAGATAGGTGGGCAGAGAGAGAGAGAGGAGGGTGGGGGAGGGGGGAGGGGGGAGAAACAGCAAACAAACAAAAAACATTAAATGTTGGCGGACTTCATGAATGGCAAGTGTTTTTTGTAACTCTGTTAGCGGAATAGACGATTGAAAAATGTACCCACACACAAAATCAAACAAACAAACAAAAGCAAAACCAGACGAAAGAAACCCAACTTTCCTGTTTTGTCCCTCTTGTAGCTGCCATCCCCACCACCCCGCCACCGTGCGTGGACACCCTCAACAACTGTGCTTCCTATGCCGTCACCTCGTGCGCTGCCTACAGGCCCTGGGCCCTGGACAACTGCCGCAAGTACTGTGGCTTCTGTGGTCAGTACACCTCTTCTTCGCTCACCTAATAGTCCGGTAGCCTAAAGCAGCTGCCTTGCAGCGACACCGTTACAAATCCAACACAAATTGGTGGAAGCGGTCGACGAAAGTTGAATGAAACAATGTCCCAAGTGCACGCACTGTCTTGGGAAACTACGGAAGCAATTCTTTTTGCCACTGAGGTGAACACAACTATGCCTTTAAAACGCATTCTTGTCAGTTTCCAAAATAAGTCTGTTATTGTAATAGTTGAAACTCACAGGTATGCAGTTACCCGTCCCGAGATGACCCTGTAGGGCTGTTTGCTCTTCATATGGCAACACGGTTAAATTGGCGTTAAAAAACAATTACTTACTAATGTGTGGTTGGTGAGACGTTCAAAACCAGCTTTAATTACCCGACGCCTAAACCTTGCTAGTGAAGGGCGCGTTTCGATTTATAAAAGAATAAAGTGGCCAATTAGGACTCTATTCATACAAGTGTTATTTCTTTTGTATTTCAGTGGACCAGACAGTCGGTGTAGGATACTGTAAGTATTTCATTTGAATATTCCTCAGAGTAACACGATTTACAGAGACATGATAATGTGATAAAGTATAAAGCAAACGACAAGCAATTGGTGTGTGTGTGTGTGTGTGTGTGTGTGTGTGTGTGTGTGTGTGTGTGTGTGTGTGTGTGTGTGTGTGTGTGTGTGTGTGTGTGTGTGTGAGTGAGAGAGAGAGAGAGAGAGAGAGAGAGAGAGAGAGAGAGAGAGAGAGAGAGAGAGAGAGAGTGGGGGGGGGGGGGGAGGGGGAGAAAGAGAGATTTGGAAACAGTCTGATTAGAAAACAGCCTGATTACTTCACAGACATAAACTTACTTTACAGACACAAACCTATGTCGTTGTACAGTGAAGACCTGTCTATATTCCTTGCAGTCGGCAAGTGTTACTACAAGGGTCAGCAGTATTCCCAGGGTGCCCAGTGGCAGGATGGCTGTGCCTATGACTGTGAATGTACCAACGCTGCTATCGGACAGTACCAGTGCTACAACAAGTCAGTCATTAGATAGTTATCCTAGGATACAATTTACCAATGACTGTTAATGTGCCAATGCTGCCATCGGATAGTACCAGTGCTACAAGTCAGTCATTTGATGGTTAGTCTAGGATACAATTTACCTATGACTATAAATGTACCAACGCTCCCATCAGACAGTACCAGTGCTTCAACAAGTCAGTCTTGCCTTTGCTTGTCTTTATACATATCTAGATGATTTTCGTATAACCTACATACGTCTGTGAGTAGACCAACGCTGCCATAGGAGAGTGCCCCAAGCCAGTACTTCTGTCTTCACCTGTCTCACTGTATCTCTAGATGATTATATTAACCTAACCTAACTATGTCTGAGAATGTAGCAACACTTCCACAGAACAGCAGCAGTGCTGCAACACGTCAGTCTCCTATCTTCACCTCTTAATACATCTCAAAACAATTCCCGCACTGATATAATCTGCCTATAACTGTGAATATACCAACGCTGCCATCGGACAGTTTCAGTCCTCTGCTGCGACACGCTCGTCTTCCTGCCTTGACATGTAGCAGTAAAGATGTACTGAACTGAACTTGCATGCTGTGTTTCACGTGCAGATGTCCCACGTACTACAACCTCCCCCCACAGTGCACTCTGGTGCAGCAGTCAGGCCAGTGCTGTCTGCAGCCCGTGTGCAACTTTGACGCCAAGTACCAGACCACCAGCGGACAGAACGTTGGCGACCTCAACGGAAACAGTGAGTGCTCAGTTTGTTTGAATTCATCCATCTGTACCTTCATGTTAAGGAACCTTCGGCTCACATTGGCACTAGGCTAAAAGGAGATCATGAGTCGAACACGATCTGGAGCTAGATACTTTTGATATGAAAATAATCGGTTTAAATTTTCTGTCAAGGAAATAAAAGAAATATCCGTCAAAGGATACAACTAAACCTTTGAACTACACACCGTTAGTTTGTCTTTTCTATCGGTTAATCATTTTTCTAGTAAAATAGTTTAGTTTTGTTGTTGTCACCCTTAAACTACGTAAAACCCTTCGAAAAACATGCAACTCATGATCTTGACAAAAACATGGATTGTGAGGTATTTCTCAGTTACAAAATAGAATTATATACTCTCGAAATGAAATATACGCCGCAACTGAGCTAATTTTAACTATGAAAAACAATATTAGAGAAAGGACTTGGCTGGCTGAAATCTGAGAGGGAAACCCTGTCTGACCTACGATGCGCTTACTGTAGGCCACATGAATAGGTGTGTATGTGTGCGCGCTTGCGCGCTTGTTCGTGTGTGTGGGTGGGTGGGTGGGTGTGTTCCTCATGGGAGGTATGTAAACGAATGCATGTGTCTGTTCCAGAGGTGTGCGTGTACAACGGCCGCAAGTACTACCAGAGTCAGACGTGGACGGTTGGCTGTGACCTGGAGTGTATCTGTGATGACGCTGGAGTTGGTCTCTATTCCTGCCAGAGCAAGTGAGGCTGCACCCACCACACCCATCATAGTTATCATAGTTACCGTGTTTCCTGTTCCATTAAAAGCAGACAGACTGTGCTTTTTAACAGAATGTTGTCCAGACTGATGTGAGTCACTCATGCAGTCGGCTTAGAATCATTATCATAATAATGGGTACTTGGAACACCCAACCCGTACTGGCCCTAAGCGCTTACAACACACACACACACACACACACACACACACACACACACACACACACACACACACACACACACACACACACACACGCACGCACGCACACACGCACGCGCACGCACGCACGCAAGACACACACACACACACACACACACACACACACACACACACACACACACACACACACACACACACACACACACACACACACACACGAATCCTAGGGCAACTGGACCGAAGAAAAAAAGGTGCCTGAAAAAGAGAAAGGCCCGCAAGGCGGACTGGAAAAAATCAACAGAGGCAGCATGGTGGAGAGAAACACCAGATGTCGATCAAGAACAAGGGGGGCTAGGGCCTTAGACAAAGGAATAGGCTACTATCAAGAAAATGAAACAAATCAAAGTTTGTTGATGAGTATGATCAACAGGTCGATCACACTGAACGGCAACATCCCAAATCTCAAAACGGAGTACTTGGTTGACCTGTACAGAATGAATTACATCACTGAAGTGGATCATACTCATTTCCTTCAGAAGGACGGATCGTGCCAGTGTCGTACAGTTTGACCTAAATGTAAGTCATATGTTTATGACATTAGGAGCACACTGATGCCAGACAAATCATAGCTACGCTGTTTCTGTGGAGGGAAATACCAAGGTCACATATGAACAAGGTGAATTTTAAAGGTTGACGTGTATAGTATTCCCGTTTGTTTTTCAGATGTGCCAGTTACGGCACCCTGCCCGCTAACTGCAAACTCGTAAAGGCACCAGGAGAGTGCTGCGCCAAACCGGAATGTGAATTCAACACCCAAGTGGGCACGTTCACCGGCAAGGGACAGCCCAGCGGACCGGGAGACAGTCAGTTCATTGTTCATAGCTGCTGGTTCATTTCGTCTGTAAAGCAGTTGCATGCCCACACATCTCACTCTGTGCTTCTGGATAAATCTGACATTTAAAAGCGGAGGAACGTACAAGATCAAACAGTGACTGATTTAGAGGGGCAAGCGGAGGAACGTACAGACTAAACAGTGACTGATTTAGAGGGGCAAGCGGAGGAACGTACAAGACCAAACAGTGACTTATTTAGAGGGACAAGCGGAGGAACGTACAGACCAAACAGTGATTGATTTAGAGGGGCAAGCGGAGGAACGTACAAGATCAAACATTGACTGATTTAGAGGGGCAAGCGGAGGAACGTACAGACCAAACAGTGATTGATTTAAAGTGGAACGGGAATGTAGAATCATCACGGGCACTGCAGACAGAAAATTAATAAGAAAAAAGAAAAGAAAAAAAGGGCACTTCTCAGGTCCACTTTAAAAAAAAAAAAAAAAAAAAAAAAAAGTCAGCGCAGCCATTTTATGCCCAGATATCTGTATCAGTGACATCAAAAACAAGGCCGGCATGTGTGGCAAAGGTAACACGAAACGAACCAATATCCTTCTGCTCTTTGTGAGTAAAGAACGAACCGACATGGCTCCACCCTGAGGAGCTCAGATTCGAAGACAAAAAAAGTCTTTGTTTTGCATAACTATATACAGAACAGCCAAATGAAGGGTAAAGATGAAACTATTTGCACATTTTCTACGTTTTCGTACCAGTACCGCTCGGTCCCCCTTGAACTACTACATACTACACATACTACATCTTACGTTCATCTCAGATCTACTTTTACTGAAGTCCACACATATAGTTATGCTTTTTGTATGCCTGTGTACGACATGACTATATACCTGACCTATTAATCGTTGTCCCTGCAATTGCCGTGTGTTTTCCGAAGGGTAGATGCTCTGGATACCTCCCTTTATTTTATTATTATTACGCGTATTAGTATTAGTACCAAAACAATTACAACTTTGTTTATTTTTTATTTTTTTGATACAACGAATGTAACACCTTGTAGGATTACCATCCAACGTCCATCGGTGTTCCATGCAGAGACACAGATCCACTAGAATCACCTTACACCTTCCTTGTACTAGTGTCAGTCTGTACCCATTATTGTCTACTTCACGGTCACTTTGCAGACGGCATGTCTACAACGCCCCCTCCCTGTGTGGACAAGCTGGCGGACTGTGCGTCCTTCGATGCTGCCTCGTGCAGCTCGGCCTCCTACAGACCGTGGGCCCTCGAGAACTGCAGAAAGACCTGCAACCTCTGCAGTATGAGTTCTTTACCGTTTTCCTGCTTGGGAAATTCAGTTTTATTTAAATCCAAAAACAAACAAACAAACAAACACAAAACAAACAAGAAAACTGGCTCAAATGCCCTTTTAGGATGAACAATATATTTTGCTGTGGTTTTGATATCAGTTTGATTTGATTTTGATTCATTCACCCTTTTTACTCGTACCTGATTTGATTTTATGCGTTAGAATTTTTTTCTTCCACTGTTTTGTGTATTGCGTGCTACTTCACTTCGTTATAAAGTATTAAAAGATTAAATAATTATTATGATGTCCAAGACCGTCGAATGAAACAAATAACAACGGCGACAACAACAACCAGAAAAAAGACTTGTTTGCCCTAATGAATTTAGCATTTTTCTGCAAACGCATATTTATCTTCCATGTTGTACACACAATTATTATTTTATCTCTTTTTCAGACACGACTGGCGTACCTGGACCTGATGGTATGCTATTTGTCTTCCTCTTGTCGTTTGGTTCCCCGTTAATATTACCTTACACTTGACCTGAATGAAAAATGAAAGATGTAGCCTTGTAAACAGTCGCTATGTCACCGATGTACATCTTACTATTGCCATAAAGCTTGTCTGGTGTGTGTGTGTGTGTGTGTGTGTGTGTGTGTGTGTGTGTGTGTGTGTGTGTGTGTGTGTGTGTGTGTGTGTGTGTGTGAAATTGCGTTATTGCCAGACAAATTTTCCTTCCTTTCAAGTTATACTTGTGTATTTGGATACACAGTCGGATACACAGTCAAATCGCAGATGACGACAGCTAAATTGGATTTTATATTGCACCTGTTTTTAACAGTGGAGATTTCAAATCTGAGTAATAACCTAGCTGAAGGCATACGTATTATGCGACACCTAGCAAGGGGTTCTGAAGGGGCAACACTCTGTCCTTTGAATGCGAAGTGATCTTCGTTGTTTATCCGTTTGGTAAAAGAAATCAACATGTCTGCCTGCATACTGCGCAACACAATCTACACAATAACGAAGAGAAGGTGGCACGGTGGATTTTAAAGTAGGGATATGTCTCAGTACTGCCTATGATCATATGGTTCACCCGAACAAAACAAAAGCAAAAAACCGTAACAACAAAAACCACAAATGAGTATTCAGAACGGCGACCAGCTTGTATTGCATTCTTTTACTTGGGTTTGTACATGGAACAGTGTGACACAACAAAACATCCAGATAATTTTGACGAGTGGATTACTTTCGCCCGTACGCCTTTAAATGTCAAGAAACTAGTAGCAATCGCTACACACGGGGAAAACCACGGGGAATAAAATGCTACTGATGTCTCCGACACTAAACGTAAACCATACAAACTTCGAAAATCAATCACCAAACTGAAGATAAGAGCCGCGAAACTAGTCAATCTGCTACTAATACAAATAATTAAACAAAGAGTAATAATCACCTGGCAGTTTATGCTGGATGCTGTTGTTGCAACCTGGAACAGTCCTCAATGAGGACATCAGAGCACATGAATCACTCGTTCAGAGTGCTAAAATCTCTAAAGTAGATCTTTTCCTCACCGTAGCTTGTTCCGAGTAGTGAAAACAACAGCCAGGTGTAGCAGCAAGCAGCTGAGCTAACAAGGAATCTGGCAGCATTCAAAAATGAAACACACTTGAAAATGCTTGCCTTCGACCTATCCGAGTGTGAGAAAGGAAAAACATGTTCCGACTTGGTTGTATTTCACCTATCCGTTGTAAAATTAGTCATACAAAGACCAGCTTTGGTTGCGAAATTAAAAAAGCATCTTCGAGTTCGACTGACGCGAAGTTCGACTTTAGTGTTTTGACTTTCGACTCTATGAAACATTTGTTCCATGCGTGTGTGTATTTTTCGACTTCCTTCCTACTGATCAGCGATTGCTATGGTTGTTCCAGACGTTTGCGTCTACCATGGTGTAGCGTACAAACAGGGTCAGCAGTGGGACGACGGCTGTGAAAAGACCTGCGTCTGTGAGAATGCTGCCTTTGGCTATTACAGATGTGACAACAAGTAAGTCCTGTGCGAAAATGCTGCTAACATTCACAACAGACACAAAGCAAATTTCGCCCTGATATGACCGGCAAGACTGACTGGGCGTTAAAAACAAAAACAGTTATTGAAACAAATACTAGTTAACGCTGTTTTTCCTATGTAATCACAAGTTATCTCGATTATTGTGCTCAAAAACGTAAATATAGTTCGTAGTTAAGGAAACACCACAAAGTGTTCAACAAAGTCTTCCTTGTGCTTCAGGTGTCCAGACTTCTACAACATGCCCCCTGGCTGCGTTCTGGTGCCCGTGGCGGGCCAGTGCTGCAAGGCCATGCGCTGTGACACCGGCACCATCACCGGCTCTCAGACCGTGCCCAACACCATCGGAGCCGTCCCCCTTCCCTACGCTCGTCCCACAATGACCCCGGGGCTCATGCCTGGCGGGACTCTGGCCCCTGGAATGACCCTCCCTCCCTACCTGACCCCCGCCCCTGGTCAGACCCTTGCCCCGGGCTTCGTCCCTGGACAAACTCTGGCTCCGGGCGTCACCATCCCCTGGTACCTCACTCCCGCCCCCGGCAAGACCTACGCTCCCACCCCCTTCACCACGCCCGCTCCCCTCATCCCCGGTCAGACCCTACCCCCCGGACAGACCATCCCACCCTACATCACCCCCGCCCCTGGTCAGACCTTCGCCCCAGGCATCGTACCCGGCCGAACTCTGGCTCCGGGTGTCACTGTACCGCAGTATCTGACTCCCAGACCCGGGCAGACGTACGCGCCGGTGGTGACCAATCCCTACGCCACCCCAGCCCCCATCATGCCCGGTAGGACACTGGCCCCTGGTCAGACCATCCCGCCATACATCACCCCGGCTCCTGGTCACACCTTCGCCCCAGGCATCGTCCCTGGCCAGACCTTGGCTCCGGGCGTCACCGTGCCCCAGTATCTGACTCCCGCTCCCGGGCAGACCTACGCTCCTGGCAAGAACCCTCCTCCCAACACCCCGGCCCCCCTCATCCCCGGCAGGACCCTTCCCCCGGGACAGACCATCCCACCCTACATCACCCCCGTGCCCGGCCAGACCTTCGCCCCGGGCATCGTGCCCGGCCAAACTTTGGCTCCGGGTGTCACTGTGCCGCAGTACCTGACCCCCAGACCCGGGCAGACGTACGCCCCGCAGACCACCCGACCACCCGTACCCCTCATCCCCGGCATTACCCTCCCCCCAGGACAGACCATCCCGTCCTACATCACCCCCGTCCCCGGCCAGACCTTCGCTCCTGGAATCAGACCCGGGCAGACCCTGGCTCCCGGCGTCACCGTGCCCGTCTACCTGACCCCCAGACCTGGCCAGACCTACGCTCCCGACACCACCCCGCGCAGCGGCTACCCCGTGCCCGGCCTCTTGCCTGGAGGTACCCTGGCCCCTGGTATGACCATCCCGTCCTACATCACTCCGGCTCCTGGTCAGACCTTCGCCCCTGGAATCAAGCCCGGACAGACTCTGCCTCCCGGCATGACTATTCCTCAAAACCTAACGCCCGCCCCCGGTCAGACGTACGCTCCCGACACCACACACTACCCTGTCCCTGGCATCCGACCCGGCCAGACCTTGGCTCCTGGCCAGACCCTGCCTTCCTACATCACCCCTGCTCCTGGCCAGACCTTCGCCCCTGGCATCCAGCCCGGAAGGACGCTGGCTCCAGGAATGACCGTACCTCCCAACCTAACTCCTGCCCCTGGTCAGACGTACGCCCCTGATACCACACACTACCCTGTCCCTGGAATCATGCCTGGCCAGACCTTGGCTCCTGGCCAGACCCTGCCTTCCTACATCACCCCTGCTCCTGGTCAGACCTTCGCGCCAGGAATTCGACCGGGACAAACGCTGGCTCCCGGAGTTACAGTCCCTCCCAACCTGACTCCCAGACCAGGCCAGACGTACGCTCCTGACACCACCCCGGGTAGCGGTTACCCCATCCCCGGCCTCAGGCCAGGAGGAACTCTGGCACCCGGACAGACCATTCCTCCTTACTTAACACCAGTACCCGGTCAGACCTTCGCCCCGGGCATCGTGCCCGGACACACCCTCGCTCCTGGGGTGACCGTGCCCTTGAACTTGACCCCCAGACCCGGACAGACGTACCCTCCGGGCACGAAGGCTCCTCCCGTGCCCATCGTTCCTGGCCAGACCCTGGCTCCGGGCCAGACTCTCCCTTCCTACATCACTCCCGTCCCTGGCCAGACTTTCGCCCCCGGCATTCTGCCTGGTCAGACCCTGGCTCCCGGAGTGACCGTACCCGTGTACCTGACTCCCTTGCCCGGTCAGACCTACGGCCCCTACCCCACAGTTAATGGACAATCACCAGGAACCATCTCCGGCAGTCAGACACCCCAGAAACTCAGTGAGTTGTCTTTTTCATTGATAACAATCAGCATATTATAGATTGATAACTGAACAGTCGCTTTCCCAACAGCATGGCGATTGACCATATACATCTCAGCACCTTCGCCATCCATTCGCTCCCTTCCCCTTTCCCCCGAATCGTTTCTTCGTTTCACTATCTGACTTGTGGATATTTCTGATGATCTCTGCGTAGAACTGTTCAATATCTGTCAAATGTCTCGTTACGACCGTGTATTTTTCCGGAGTCAGGTTCTGTGCAGACTCCACAAAAGTTCTCCAGATGAGATTACAAACCGAGGTTTACCGTGTGTATACGCATGCAAAAAGATCACATACACACGTCGAAGATCCTGTAGTCCATGTCAGAGTTTGGTGGATCATGGAAACACCAAAATAACCCAGCATGCACTAAAAGTGTCAGAGTCTTCAGAATGTTAAAATTGGACTCTATGCCGAAGGAGAGTTTTCGAGTGACGAGACAAAATTGAATAAATTTATCCAAAACTTAGAAGCCAGTTTTGGGAAGACCTGACAAGCAACAAACTGCAGGATGGGTGGATAGGCATACAGAGGGCTCTATTATATATGGACAGAATAGATCGCTCTCTCAATGTGATGTTTGGCGACCGGCTGATGTTTAAAACAGGAACAACCTGTTTTTTGTTTCTAATCGTGTGTGTGTACAAGAAGTTACTGTACCGATTGTTAACTGAATACTCAGCGAACTTCAAATCACCATAAGGCGCGTTTCCGGCGGATGCGTGCGCAAGATATCCTGTACCGAGTGGTGGTTAAGTGGAATTCGGCGAACGCGAACGCAAAGTCATCACTGCACTGTGTTTCAGGCGGATGCGTGTACAAGAACACTCTGTACCAGCAGGGTCAGCGGTGGTCAGATGGCTGTGACTTCACCTGTGTCTGTGAGGACGGCAGCACGGGCCGCTACAGATGCTCGCCAAAGTCAGTGCAACAGCCTCTTCCTCTGATATTTTTTGTTTTTAATTTATAGGATGGTTTGCGAAAGCGGGATCCGTGTCGTGATGGCAAAGCAATATCAGGTGAAATTTAATGTATACACGGACATAACTGTACTCCGACATCACTAATGACATAAACAACTGATGTCGCCAGCACGCTGGCTGGGTGTTCAACTTGCCATTAGCATGTTGGCAGATTGTCAGTCAGGATATGTGATTTTCACTGTGAACTCTGTGGTCGTTGTAATATAATATAAAAACGAGATCAAACGAGAGAACCGAACCAGTGGAGTGGCTGTTGCAGGTGTCTGGCGTTCAACAACCTTGACCCCAAGTGCACTCTTCAGGATGACCCCAACGACCCTTGCTGCAAGACGCCCAACTGCCCGGCAGGTGTCACTGTCGTGCCCAACATTGGCCAGGCGGTCACTGGCTTTTCTCCCGCGACCTATCCCAACAATCCCAACACGGTTGGCGGTGTTCCTGGTGGTGCCATCGGAGGTTCAAACAGCTTCCCTGGTTCGTCGGGGTCCACGTCTAGCCCCATCACCGGGCAGAGAAGTGAGTTGCTGACTCCTCTTGTTGCTCTGAAGACGGGTTGACGCTCCTGATTTACGTTTGGCACATGGACTCATTCAAGCAAAGGAAAACGGAAGGAAGAAACCGAAAACACAGAAAGAAAGCTCAGTTGGATTTCCTTCGGCAAATTATTCCATTACTCGAAATGCCGCCTTCGCAGAATGTTCAGTGGATTTTTGATTATTATTATTATTATTATATTTATAAAATAAAAAATAAAAATCAACGTTCTTTTAGAACAGATCATGTGTACTTGTAAGTGTGCCAGTGTCCCACTGACGAAATCTTTTGTTGTTGATGGTGTGTAGGTGGCTGCGTGTACAACGGCAGGAGGTATCAAAAGGGCGCCACCTGGACGGAAGGCTGTCAGTACAACTGTGAGTGTGTCGACGACCAGACTGGCTTCTACAGTTGTACCGATGTGTAAGTGGATTAAGGGAGTGTTCACTGGTTCAATATACCTGGCACTGTGGCAAAGGAGCAGGCGTACGTTGTAAATAATTGCATGCTGACAATGGTGGAACAAACATCGCGTTTCCAGTGTGCTAAACAAAAGAAAAAGCACGTCAAAGAAATTACTCCCTTTTGTTGTTGTTGTTGTTGTTGATTGTCAAGTGGATTTTGATGTTGATAATGTACAGCGCCGCGAGCTCGTAAATCTTTACGGGGTATAGCGCTTTATAGGAGTTCGTCATCTTGTAATCATTACGTTAGTGTACAATAGCATTCCTTTGCCTCGAAGGCTATATGAAAATAAAAACATTTGCACAAGTAAGCAATGGATTATTCAACGTTAAATTTACACTCGTTGCGGGGTGGGGGGTGGGCGAGATACGCAGAGACTGGTAGTCGAATGGTTAATGGTGCGGCAGTGTAAAACCGACAGTTACATCGTGGGAATCAGCTTTACGGGCAGGTTTACATGTATGGCTTTGGAAAATGCTGTGTGTAAACCGATGAATAAAATCCCCCGACGTAAAATGAAAACGGAGATCTTATAATGGGCAAGCTCACTTTGCATGTGGCGGTTGTGTAAAAAGGTAGGCCTACGCCCGCATGCCTGGTGTGTAATATCACTGGTGACCACGCACTGGTGGCAAAATGGCGTGTATATTATTTACCTGATAAAGTTCCAGTTGACACCCAGTGAGAGAACACTTTACAGAAAGAATTGCAGTATATAGCAGTGGCGTAGAGAAGAGCACTTCAAAGTCACGATGATCAAAGAACACAACAAAGAGGCCTTTGCATAACGCTACATCAGCTCCAAGAGACTACCCCAGGAGTGTATCAATGAAGTGAACCCTTTGCGTGTGCAGCTGCCCCAACTACCAGAACCTGCCCCCGCAGTGCCGTCTGATTCCGGATCCCAACAACAGCTGCTGCAAGACCTACGTGTGTGACGTGCAGGTCACCACCACTGCGGCTCCTGCCGGACAGGGAGGCGTGCCTACGCCCGCTGCTGGCGTTGGTGAGTCGTCCTCGTTGTTGAAGACCTCGTTCCATTCTGGAACCCAAACGGCTTTCGTTGTTGGTGTCCTATTGTTGTCCGATCTAAAGCATTTCCCCCATGTCTTCGTCATTGCCGCTGTTGCCACCGTCCTCAACTGACCGTGCCTAAATGTTGGGTGGTTCTAATTGATGACTCTTGTTGTGCAAAACACCTCTGTTGTATGCCCTTCTGAGTCTTGTTAGTGCTGTTGCTGTTCATTATTGATAATGACGGTACTACTGCTGCTGTTAGTATATTATATCTACATGCCTACAACTGATTCTTCCTTCTCATTTTTTTTCTTTTAGTCATTGCTTTTGTAGTAGGCTTATTAGCAGCTAGCTGTTTTTGTCGTTTCTGCTAATGCTGATTTGTTCTGTTTACTACACCAACCCAGTTGCTATTGCTGTGACGGTTGGTATATGGCAAAAGGTTGCCGCGACTGTTTTCTTCTTTGTTGCTGGTGTGGCTGTAATTCTTGCTACAGATGGGACGAGGATGGTGACATTGACAGTGCATGTGTTAGTCAGAGAAAAGCATGTTCTGGTGTGTGTGCAGACTACTGTGTGTACAACGGACGTTACTACAGACAGGGTGAGGAATGGGAAGATGGTTGCTCACTCAAGTGTCGCTGTGAAGACGCAAGAAACCAGTATCATCAGTGTACGCAGAGGTAAATTGTCACTGAAAGATTTATTTGATTTTTTTGAGAAAGAAGCATCACTAAAGTACGGGCACAAAATTTGGAACAATATCAATTAACATATTAAAGTTTGGGACATCCAGAACATTCAAAACTAATGAGAACATATATTAGTAATATGGTTTTAAATAATTGTTTTTGTGAAAGTAGGTGTATATGCGTGTGTAACAAATTGTTTGAAGGAACGAGGCAGGTTTAGCGTTATTTTATATATATATAATATTTTTTTTCTCCATCTGCCTGCTAATTTTATCAAAATATCACCCATCATTATGAGCTAAAAATACATGGAGGAAAACTGAGAAGCAACTGTACAACCCACACCTTTTCTCGTGGGTCTACATTTTTCAACGCTGATATACGTCATCAGATGCTCTCTCCACAGAGATTTAAAAAGAAAAAAAGAAAAAAAAAAAGTCGGTGACAAGAATCAGTCCACATACATTTTTTCCCCATCTGCAACATGTACAAAAAGCAATGCGTCTAGTGTTCTATGCGTGACGCAAAAGACACTTTGGCGACGTCAAAACGAAGTGCGGGGAAACGAGCGTAATCAATTCGTAAAAAAAAAAAAGTCGCCTTACAAAATTGATATAAAACTAAGGGCACGTTCAATCACAAACAGTTTACTGCGGATTATGTTCGTTTAACCCTCTCCAACCACACGAGAAGTTTAGCCTGCGAAAGAGAGTTCCTTTAAAGACGCTGACAATGTGCTGTGAATCCGTGACGTACAACCTGGAGTTAAAGTTCACGAGACACTGGCTGTGACAATTAATACAATAATGTTCACAATCAGAAATATGTAAATGATGTACCCACCTACCTGCTATCCTTACGTTCAGTGCGTGACAGTCTGTCGTCAGTATTCATCCATTTTTGAAACAACACATCATCAGCCTTGTATTTTCAACACTTTGTCGTAGCCCAAGTCCTCTTCCCGGAGTCCCTTTTTTTCTGGCTGGAGCCATATGCTGGGGAATAATATACGTCATGAGCGCAGTGAGTCTACTCCAGATCGGAGAATAGCGCTATAAAAAAGAAAAAGAAAAAAAGTTTTAAAAACGAGCAATAATATTAATAATACCCAGACTGAACGAGAACCTAATTTTCGTCCATTCTTGTCAACATTAGTTTAGCCAGACGACAATTATAGGAAGGGAGACAAATCCCTAAGTAAGTGTGACCCCCGAGAGTAATTTCCCCATCGGTGAACCGCGAATAGTGATCCTGAACTTGATGTTAACTCCTCAAAACAACCAAATCAAACTGTATCATTGCAATGATGTTGTTGATCGATCTAAGAGAGTGAGTGCCAGAGGAAAGACAAAACCATAATTCAAATTAGCCTGATGCTGCCAAGTGCAGCTTGTGAACCGTGCTATGGGCAATACCAGAACTGGGTAGAATTGGTTTTATACTGTTGACGTATAATAATTAGCTTTGTACGAGTCACACAGGCATATCAGTATTCTGCTTGTATTTGAGCTCTCTCTCTCTCTCTCTCTCTCTCTCTCTCTCTCTCTCTCTCTCTCTCTCTCTCTCTCTCTCTCTCTCTCTCTCTCTCTCTCTCTCTCTCCAGTTGACAGGACGCTGTGCATGCGCTGTGCATGTGCATGCGCATGCGCTGTGCATGCGCGCGCGCGCGCGCGCGCGCGTGTGTGTGTGTGTGTGTGTGTGTGTGTGTGTGTGTGTGTGTGTGTGTGTGTGTGTGTGTGTGTGTGTGTGTGCAACATGTCCGTGGGACACGTAGCCTATTCATGCTACTAGAGATAGTTAAGCAAGTGTAGTAATGTCTCAGATGCCGCTGCCACTGGTTATGGCCTAGATCCGTGGTTAGGGCGCGTCCATTGCTTGACCGTAACCTGTCCACCCTGGCCTCACTGTTTGGGATGGTGTGTGTGTGTGTGTGTGTGTGTGTGTGTGTGTGTGTGTGTGTGTGTGTGTGTGTGTGTGTGTGTGTGTGTGTGTGTGTGTGTGCGTGCGTGCGTGCGTGCGTGCGAGCGTGCGTGCGTGTGCGTGCGTGCGTGTGTGCGTGTGTGTGCTTGCCTGCGTGCGTTCGCGTGCGTGCGTGAGTGTGTGTGTGTGTGTGTGTGTGTGTGTGTGTGTGTGTGTGTGTGTGAGAGAGAGAGAGAGAGAGAGAGAGAGAGAGAGAGAGAGAGAGAGACAGACAGACAGACAGACAGACGGACAGACAGACAGACAGACAGACAGACAGACAGACCGACAGACAGACAGACAGACAGACAGACAGACAGACAGACAGACAGACAGACGGAGACAAAGACAGACTGACAGACAGAGACAGGTAGGCAGATAGACAGGTGGACAGAAGAACCGATAAACTTTTGCCCCGTGTGTTCCGTGTGCCCCTGTCTCCCATACTGTTTGTTCCCGTGTTTGACAGCGTCGTGCATCTACAAAGGACAGATCCACAACCAGGGTCAGACTTGGGCTGACGGCTGTGACCTGGACTGTGAGTGTACTGACGCTCAGAGTGGTGTCTACCAGTGTACTGACAAGTAAGTGTACTGACGCTCACAGTGGTGTCTACCAGTGTACTGATAAGTAAGTGTACTGACACTCACAGTGGTGTCTACCAGTGTACTGATAAGTAATTGTACTGACGCTCAGAGCGGTGTCTACCAGTGTACTGACAAGTAAGTGTACTGACCCTCAGAATGGTGTCTTCCACTGTACTGATAAGTAAGTGTACTAACCCTCAGAATGGTGTCTACCAGTGTATCGACAAGTAGGTGTACTGACTCTCAGAATGGTGTCTACCAGTGTATTGACAAGTAAGTGTACTGACCCTGAGAATGGTGTCTACCAGTGTGCTGACAAGTACGTGTATTGCCCCTCAGAATAGTGTCTTCCAGTGTACTGACTGATAAGTGTACTGGCCCTCAGAATGGTGTCTACCGGTGTGCTTATAAGTAAGTGTACTTACCCTCAGAATGGTGCTTTCCAGTGTACTAGTAAATAAGTGTACTAACCCTCAGAATAGTGTCTACCAGTGTATCGACAAGTAAGTGTACTGACCCTCAGAATGGTGTCTACCAGTGTGCTGACAGGTAAGTGTACTGACCCTCAGAATGGTGTCTACCGGTGTGCTTATAAGTAAGTGTACTGACCCTCAGAATGGTGTCTACCAGTGTATCGACAAGTAAGTGTACTGACCCTCAGAATGGTGTCTACCAGTGTATTGACAAGTAAGTGTACTGACCCTCAGAATGGTGTCTACCAGTGTATTGACAAGTAAGTGTACTGACCCTCAGAATGGTGTCTACCAGTGTGCTGACAAGTAAGTGTACTGACCTCAGAATGGTGTCTTCCTGTGTATTTTACAAGTAAGTGTGCTGACCCTCAGAATGGTGTCTTCCATCAATTGACAACTGAACTTTCGGCGCTCAGAATGTTGTCTACAACTTCACTGACAAGGAAGTGCATTGATAAATATGTATTTACAAATTTACTGACAAGTATATGCTTTATTAAAATGTTGTGTCGAGTTGTTCATCATTTCAGCTTTTTGTGTATGTCCCTTTTTTTTATGTATTTTAAACCCTCCTTGTTCTAAGTTTGCTTGTTAAGGTTTAGGAAATATTGCGTTTCTTTGTTAAAAGGAAAAAAGAGTCAAATATAGTAATCAAAACCCTATTCTTCTGTGTTACACCCTCAGGGGTTTCCGCTTTCACGAGTGTCCGTTTTTCGACCAGTAGCAGTTTAGGTCCCAATTCACATAATTTACGTGTTGCACTGTGAACAGCCCCATTGCCCAGCGGCTGCCAGCTTGTCCAAGACCCAGCCAACCCGTGCTGTGTGAAGGCTGAGTGCGCCCCGCCCTCCAACGGTCAATGCCGGGACGTGAAGGACAACTGCTTCACGTACGGAAAGTACGCCTGTCAGGCTCCCTACACCGCCTGGGCCAGGGACAACTGTGCCTACTACTGCGGCTTCTGTGGTGAGTTCGTTGGGACAACTGTGCCTACTACTGCGGCTTCTGTGGTGAGTTCGTTGGGAAAACTGTGCCTACTACTGCGGCTTCTGCGGTGAGTTCGTTGGAACCCCACTGTGCCTCCTACTGCGGCTTCTGCGGTGAGTTCGTTGGAACCCCACTGTGCCTGCTACTGCGGCTTCTGTGGTGAGTTCGTTGGGACCACTGTGCCTCCTACTGCGGCTTCTGTGGTGAGTTCATTGTGCACTATTACTGGGCCAGGGTCAACTGTGCCTATTACTGCGGCTTCTATGATGAGTTCGTTGTGCATTGTTACTGGGCCAGGGACAACTGCGCCCTGCTGCTGCGGCTTCTGTGGTGAGTTCGTTGGACAACTGTGCCTACTACTGCGGCTTCTGCGGTGAGTTCGTTGTGCATTGTTACTGGCCAAGGACAAGTGTGCCTACTACTGCGGCTTCTGCGGGGTGTTCGTTGTGCACCCCGTCACCACTGTGCGACATACATGTTAATGAGACTGTTACCTTGTTTGGCCCCGCAGAAGACTGACTGTTCCCCCACTGACGTAAGGTCTGATGAACGTGTTGCCAGGAGACAGACTGTTCCGCCCACTGACGTAAGGTCTGATGGAACGTGTTGCCAGAAGACAGACTGTTCCCCCCACTGACGTAGGGTCTGATGAACGTGTTGCCAGAAGACAGACTGTTCCGCCCACTGACGTAACGTCTGATGAACGTGTTGCCAGAGACAGACTGTTCCGCCCACTGACGTAAGGTCTGATGAACGTGTTGCCAGAAGACAGACTGTTCCGCCCACTTGACGTAAGGTCTGATGAACGTGTTGCCAGAAGACAGACTGTTCCGCCCACTGACGTAAGGTCTGATGAACGTGTTGCCAGAAGACAGACTGTTCCGCCCACTGACGTAAGGTCTGATGAACGTGTTGCCAGAAGACAGAATATTCGGCCCACTGACGTAAGGTCTGATGAACGTGTTGCCGGAAGACAGAATATTCCGCCCCCTGACGTAAGGTCTGATGAACGTGTTGCCGGAAGACAGAATATTCCGCCCACTGACGTAGGGTCTGACCACAGTGAGGCAGCGCCCACGTGTTTTACAGACTTACCGGAACGCTTTTCTCTCTCACTCATGTGCGATCAACCCGGCCACTTCGGTGAGCGAGAGTTCACCGAAAGGAGGTGATTTTGATCCTTCGGATAAAACTTATGGTCGAAAGAGTGGTCTGTCTCGTCTGTGTGTGCTGGATGGTCAGTCAAATCTGCATGACGCATTATTATAGTGGAGATGTTGGTCTGATTGTCAATGGCTCTTGCAAATCAAATACTGCCTTCTTTCTAAGTGTCTCTCTTAAAAAAAAATAGAAGAAAAAAAGAATTAATCGATAATATTGTTTGCTGTCCATGCTAAAATCATGCACAGAAATGTGTCTCCTCTCTGCACATAATGTAACATTAAAGTATCATTAACACATACACACACGCGCGCTCGCACACGCACGCACGTACGCACGCACGCACGCACTCACGCGCGCACGCACACACACACACACACACACACACACACACACACACACACACACACACACACACACACACCACACACACACACACTCACACACACACACACACACACACTCGACATGGCGTGATGAGCCTTGACAATAAACCCCTCCATTCTGTCAATCAAACACCGCGGGAAAAAATCTCAGCCAATCAGCACCTGTATATTAATGATGCTAACTCCGGCCAAAATTGTTAAAAAATCCACTTATTTGCAAGACATAAGGGCGGAGCTTACGGTCCGAGTGGATTAGTCTATTACAGCTTGCGCGTATAAATTAGCCGAATGAAGGCCAGATTAGGTGCTTTCCACTGCTTCACGCTGTTTTTGCTTTGAAAATAAAATGTTTGTCATTCAACTGAACCTCTTCAGGCTCACAGACGACACAGAGCCCCGCAACTGCGCTGACAAGATCCCCAACTGCCGAGACTATGGCCAGGACGGCTGTGTGGGCACCTACGAGGCGTGGGCTCGCTACAACTGCCCCAAGTTCTGCGGCTACTGCGGCGCCAACAGCCAGGTCACCACCGCCAGCTCCGTCATCGTCGTGTCCGGACAGCCCGGTCAGGGCAACAGCGGCACTGACAAGGTCAGTTGACAGTACCTGAGGAAGCGGATGGAAGTGGCTGGGCGAAGGAAAGTGTGACAAATCTGTGATCCGACAATGAGTGGGGGGCGGGGGAGTGGGGGGGTGGGGGGCGGGGGAGTGGGGGGTGGGGGGGTTCATGGGTTGTTTCCGTTCAGTCTCCCTGCCGTGTGTTCTGTCCCAGTCCGGCAGGCTTTCCGTTCAGTCTCCCGACCCTGTGTTTATTCCCAGTCCGGCAGGCTTTCCGTTCAGTCTCTCCTGCCCTGTGTTTATTCCCAGTCCGGCAGGCTTTCCGTTCAGTCTCCCGACCCTGTGTTTATTCCCAGTCCGGCAGGCTTTCCGTTCAGTCTCCCTGCCCTGTGTTTATTCCCAGTCCGGCAGGCTTTCCGTTCAGTCTCCCTGCCCTGTGTTTATTCCCAGTCCGGCAGGCTTTCCGTTCAGTCTCCCTGCCCTGTGTTTATTTCCAGTCCGGCAGGCTTTCCGTTCAATCTACCTGCCCTGTGTTTATTCCCAGTCCGACAGGCTTTACGTTCAATCTCCCTGCCCTGTGTTCATTCCCAGTCCGGCAGGCTTTACGTTCAGTCTACTTGCCGTGTGCTCATTCCCAGTCCGGCACATTTCCGTTCAATCTACCTGCCCTGTGTTCATTCCCAGTCCGGCAGGCTTCAAGTATTTATAGTTCAACTTTCAAAATCGAACGCTGTTTTTTGATTCGATGGTCTCGGTCGTTGTGTCGTGCTGAAGAAATTTAGTCTGCGTTTTTGTTCACTGGGCTGACAGCAGCTGACATCCTACCCTTCCCCAACACCGTCCACGGTGCGCGTCACCATGCTTCAACGGGAGGTACTTTGACATGTCGCCAGATCAGTGAAATAAAAGTTGCCTTCAGTTTCACTGTTTCTCTGATTG
>OY757546.1:628489-630989 GCA_963584105.1 Alviniconcha strummeri | reverse complement strand
GCTTAAACTAAAAGGTGGACCCCCCCTCCCCCCCCCCCCTCAAGCCCCATGTGTTTGTCAAAATAGACATTTGGAGTTTTGCTGAGAAATTTGACGAAATAGATCGTTTGCCTTCGAGGCGTCTGATGAAATAGATGCGCACCGAGTAGTGTTTTAGATGTCTGACAGTGTAGGTTCATCCGGTTTCAGACGTCTGACAAAGTAGGTTCATTTGGTTTCAGACGTCTGACAAAATAGGTTCATTTGGTTTCAGTTGTCAGCAAAAAGTAGGTTACTGGCGTCAGATGTCTGACAGTGTAGGTTACCACTGGCACTGTACCGAGTATGGTGTGCAGTAACACAGTAACATTGACATTTTCTGCTGTTTCAGCTCTCCGTTGCTTCCGCACCTTCTCTTGCATTGGACCCTACATTTGGAATTCACTCCCACAAGACCTTAGACACTGCTCAACCCTGTCATCTTTTGAAAACCTTCCTCTTCTCACAGTATTTCCATCCTAACTAATACCAGTACCCAGTTTCTGCTACAGTCAGTGTGTGTGTGTGTGTGTGTGTGTGTGTGTGTGTGTGTGTGTGTGTGTGTGTGTGTGTGTGTGTGTGTGTGTGTGTGTGTGTGTGTGTGTGCGTGCGTGCGTGGTGTGCGTATGTGTACGTGTGTGTGTTTGTAGTGCGTTTTTGTTTGTTAGTTGTTGTTGTTGTTTTTTAATAATACTTTATGTAAATTGTTTTGGTAGGACTATGCTCTACATGTGTATAGAATATCATATTTAGGTTAATATGTATCATGTGAGCGCTCAGGGCGTTGATGAGCGCATGCCAAATGTACATTATTATTATTATTTAGTTTAAGATGTCTGACAAAGTGAGTTCAATTGGTTTCAGATGTCTGACACAGTAGGTTCCTTTGGTTTCAGATGCATGACAAAGTAGGTTCCTTTTGTTTAATATTATCTGACAAAGTAGGTTCCTTTTGTTGCAGATGTCTGATGACAGGGTTGAGCAGTGTGTAAGGTCTTGTGGGAGTGAATTCCAAATGTGGGGTCCAAAGCAAGAGAGAGATCAATAACTCTCTCCTGTGATCTCTGACAGTGTGCAGGCAGAGTCTGAGTGTCTGATGTAGTGTAATCTCTCTGGGCTGATGGAAGAAGTAGTAGATCTAGACCCAAACTCCAAACATCGGTTGACGACATCCGTCCACCCGGCAAGGAAGGGTGCCGGAAAGCGAGGCATAGAGTGTGATGTGGACCCAAACTCCAAGCACTGGTTTACGACATCCTTCCTCCAACCACTGCCATGGTTGATAACGCCATAGGTATCGAAAAACTGTCAGCTAACGAACAGTTTTTCGATAATGCTCAAACGGCAGTAAGTATGTAACAGATAACTCAGATTATATCAGACGTTTCTTTTACAACTGACCACATTGCTTACGCCAGCACAAATAAAACCAAAATCGGTTGAATCGAGACGGAACTTCTTTTTCTTTTTTTACCCATAACGGATACGTCTCATATTTACGTGCGTGCTTGGACGCTATGCTGCATACAGTCTTCTTAGTACCCAAACTCCAAGCACTGGTTTACGACATCCTTCCTTCAACCACTGCCAATACTGCCAATTGAACTCACAGTGCTTGGAGTTTGGGTACTAAGAAGACTGTATGCAGCATAGCGTCCGGAGGAAGGTGCCGGAAAGCGATGCTCGGAGTGTGATTTGTACCCAAACTTTTCGGAGGGCGCGGACCGCGTCGGTGGACATCTGCGCGGATAAGAGTGCCCCTTCAGTGGCGTAACCATTTTTGGCAGAGTTTGGAGGAAGGTGCCGGAAAGCGATGCTCGGAGTTTGGTGGAAGGTGCCGGAAAGCGATGCTTGGAGTTTGGAGGAAGGTACCGGAAAGGGATGCTCGGAGTTTGGAGGAAGGTACCGGAAGGCGAAGCTCGGAGTTGGGAGGAAGGTGCCGGAAAGCGATGCTCGGAGTGTGATGTGGACCTTGTGTTTCAGGTGCCTGACGTACGATCACCTGCCGGCAGGCTGCCAGCTTCAGAAGCCTCCCAACGAGTGCTGCTCTCAGCCCGTGTGTAACGGACAGCCTATAACGGGTGAGTGACAGTAAAGGCTGCCCGCCGCCTCTCTCAGCGTGAAAGCCGGTTTGGCCTAGCGGTAAGGCGTTAGGGCTGGCAAGCAGAAGTCCTCGGTTCGAATCCCGGCTTCGGCTCTCCTGTCTCTTCAAAAAGGTTGTGGTTTGTGGACCCTGCCTGTCTTGTGATTTTGTCCCTCACATTTACTGAAACACTGAAGTGGCTCTCATCGCTGCCCATCTTAACGCAGGTAATTCTGGTGGTGACATTGTAGCGATATGTATATAATCTCCCTCTTCCCCCACCTCCATACCCCCTTCTCCCCGTCCCTAATAAGCCTTATGATTTCTGTGGACGTTAAGCACCATGTTTACTTTACTTACTCTCAGAGCCCATTAGAGATCAAGTGCAGGGAGATGGAG
>OY757546.1:608785-628289 GCA_963584105.1 Alviniconcha strummeri | reverse complement strand
AAAAAAAAAAACTTGAAAAAACTTACATCTGCTTTCAGGTGATGTCTTTTCACATGTCACACAAGAGAAGAAGTAGAAGTTAGTTACGGAGTGACTGGATCTTTTTACGTCCTGTCAACCGCACAGGGGTAACTCAGGACGAACAGAAGAGGAGGAAGGCGGAGGAGGCAGATAAGAAGAGAAGGAAAGGAAAAAGGAGGAGAAGAAGAAAGGGGAGAGGAGAGAAGAGAAATAGGAGGGGGGAGAAGGAGGGGGAGAGAAGGCGGAGAAGGAGGTGGAGAAGGAGGTGGAGAAGAAGGTGGAGAAGGAGGTGGAGAAGAAGGTGGAGAAGAAGGCGGAGAAGGAGGTGGAGAAAGAGGTGGAGAAGAAGGAGAAGGAGGTGGAGAAGGAGGTGGAGAAGAAGGAGGAGAAGGAGGAGGAGGAGAAGGAGGTGGAGAAGGAGGAGGAGAAGGAGGAGGAGAAGGAGGTGGAGAAGGAGGTGGAGAAGGAGGGGGAGAAGGAGGGGGAGAAGGAGGTGGAGAAGAAGGAGGAGAAGGAGGTGGAGAAGGAGGTGGAGAAGAAGGAGGAGAAGGAGGTGGAGAAGGAGGAGGAGAAGGAAGTGGAGAAGAAGGAGGAGAAGGAGGAGGAGAAGGAGGTGGAGAAGGAGGAGGAGAAGGAGGAGGGAGAAGGAGGTGGAGAAGGAGGTGGAGAAGAAGGAGAGAAGGAGGTGGAGAAGGAGGTGGAGAAGAAGGAGGAGAAGGAGGTGGAGAAAGAGGTGGAGAAGAAGGAGAAGGAGGTGGAGAAGGAGGTGGAGAAGAAGGAGGAGAAGGAGGAGGAGAAGGAGGAGGAGAAGGAGGTGCAGAATGAGGAGGAGAAGGAGGTGGAGAATGAGGTGGAGAAGGAGGTGGAGAAGAAGGAGGAGAAGGAGGTGGAGAGGAGGTGGAGAAGAAGGAGGAGAAGGAGGTGGAGAAGAGGTGGGGAAGAAGGAGGAGGAGAAGGAGGTGGAGAAGAAGGAGGAGAAGGAGGTGGAGAAGAAGGAGGAGAAGGAGGAGGAGAAGGAGGTGGAGAAGGAGGTGGAGAAGAAGGTGGAGAAGAAGGCGGAGAAGAAGGTGGAGAGGAGGTGGAGAAGGAGGAGGAGAAGAAGGCGGAGAAGGAGGTGGAGAAGGAGGTGGAGAAGGAGGAGGAGAAGGAGGAGGAGAGGAGGTGGAGAAGGAGGTGGAGAAGAAGGAGGAGAAGGAGGTGGAGAAGGAGGAGGAGAAGGAGGAGGAGAAGGAGGTGGAGAAGAAGGAGGAGAAGGAGGTGGAGAAGGAGGTGGAAAAGAGGAGGAGAAGGAGGAGGGGAAGGAGGTGGAGAAGAAGGAGGAGAAGGAGGTGGAGAAGGAGGTGGAGAAGGAGGAGTAGAAGGAGGAGGAGAAGAAGGAGGAGAAGGAGGAGGAGAAGAAGGAGGAGAAGGAGGTGGAGAAGGAGGTGGAGAAGGAGGAGGAGAAGAAGGAGGAGAAGGAGGTGGAGAAGGAGGTGGAGAAGAAGGAGGAGAAGGAGGTGGAGAAGGAGGTGGAGAAGAAGGTGGAGAAGAAGGAGGAGAAGGAGGAGGGGAAGGAGGTGGAGAAGAATGAGGAGAAGGAGGTGGAGAGGAGGTGGAGAAGGAGGAGGAGAAGGAGGTGGAGAAGAAGGAGGAGAAGGAGGTGGAGAAGGAGGTGGTGAAGGTGGAGGAGAAGGAAGGTAGAGAAGAAGGTGGAGAAGAAGGCGGAGAAGGAGGTGGAGGATGAGGAGAAGAAGGAGGAGAAGGAGGTGGAGAAGGAGGTGGAGAAGAAGGAGGAGAAGGAGGTGGAGAAAGAGGTGGAGAGAAGGACGAGGAGGAGGAGAAGGAGGTGGAGAAGAAGGAGGAGAAGGAGGTGGAGAAGAAGGAGGAGAAGGATGTGGAGAAGGAGGAGGAGAAGAAGGCGGAGAAGGAGGTGGAGAAGAAGGAGGAGAAGGAGGTGGAGAAGGAGGAGGAGAAGGAGGAGAAGGAGGTGGAGAAGGTGGAGAAGAAGGAGGAGAAGGAGGTGGAGAAGGAGGTGGAGAAGGAGGAGGAGAAGGAGGAGGAGAAGGAGGTGGAGAAGAAGGAGGAGAAGGAGGTGGAGAAGGAGGTGGAAAAAGAGGAGGAGAAGGAGGAGGGGAAGGAGGTGGAGAAAGGAGGTGGAGAAGGAGGTGGAGAAGGAGGAGGAGAAGGAGGAGGAGAAGAAGGAGGAGAAGGAGGAGGAGAAGAAGGAGGAGAAGGAGGTGGAGAAGGAGGAGGAGAAGAACGAGGAGAAGGAGGGGGAGAAGGAGGTGGAGAAGAAGGAGGAGAAGGAGGTGGAGAAGGAGGTGGAGAAGAAGGAGGAGAAGGAGGAGGAGAAGGAAGTGGAGAAGAAGGAGGAGAAGGAGGTGGAGAAGGAGAGAAGGAGGTGGAGAAGGAGGAGGAGAAGGAAGTGGAGAAGAAGGAGGAGAAGGAGGAGGAGAAGGAGGTGGAGAAGAAGGTGGAGAAGAAGGCGGAGAAGAAGGTGGAGAAGGAGGTGGAGAAGGAGGAGGAGAAGAAGGCGGAGAAGGAGGTGGAGAAGAAGGAGGAGAAGGAGGTGGAGAAGGAGGTGGAGAAGAAGGTGGAGAAGGAGGTGGAGAAGAAGGCGGAGAAGAAGGAGGAGAATGAGGTGGAGAAGGAGTTGGAGAAGGAGGTGGAGAAGAAGGCGGAGAAGAAGGAGGAGAAGGAGGTGGAGAAGAAGGAGGAGAAGGAGGTGGAGAAGAAGGAGGAGGAAGACCAGGAGGAGGAAAAGAAGGTGGAGGAGGAGAAGAAGGAGGAGGAAGAGGACATGAAGAAACAAAAAGAAGGAGGAGAAGGAGGAGGAGAAGAAGGAGGAGGAGGAAGAGGACATGAAGAGACAAAAAGAAGGAGGAGAAGGAGGAGGAAGAGGAGGAGGAGGAAGAGGACACGAAGAGACAAAACGAAGGAGGAGAAGGAGGAGGAGAGAAGAAGAAGAAGAAGGAAGAGGAGGAAGAGTTTTAACTGGATTATAACGTCATGCCAACCGATCACAGGGTCACCTCAGGACGACGAAGATTAAGAACTCGAACTCGAAAAATTTAACACTCAAGGATATTAGCGTTAGGTCCATTAGGATCTATTTATCTAAGAAGAAGAAGAAGAAAGCATCTACTCAGTTATCCACACACGATTCGACCCACCCCCAAACACACTCCTCTAACATACTGACCTTGTCCAGTGCCGCTGTTGCCCTGACCGGGCTGTCCGGACACGACGATGACGGAGCTGGCGGTGGTGACCTGACTGTTGGCGCCGCAGTAGCCGCAGAACTTGGGGCAGTTGTAGCGAGCCCACGCCTCGTAGGTGCCCACACAGCCGTCGTGGCCATAGTCCTGGCAGTTGGGGATCTTGTCCGCGCAGTCTGCGGGGGTCTGTGTCGTCTGTGTGCCTGATGGAGCAGAAAGGTTTTATGTTTCCCTTCACATTCAACTTGTCGATACGAGTCCCGGTTTTATGTTTCCCTTCACGTTCAACTTGTCAATACGGGTACAAGGTTTTATATTTCCCTTCACATTCAACTTGTCGATACGAGTACAGGTTTTATGTTTCCCTTACGTTCAACTGGTCAATACGGGTACAAGGTTTTATGTTTTCCTTCACATTCAACTTGTCGATACGGGTACCGGTTTTATGTTTCCCTTCACATTCAACTTGTCGATACGAGTACAGGCTTTATGTTTCCCTTCACATTCAACTTGTCAATACGAGGACAAGGTTTTATGTTTCCGTTCACGTTCAACCTCTCGATACAGGTACAGGTTTTATGTTTCCCTTCACGTTCAACTTGTCGATACGGGTACCGGTTTTATGTTTCCCTTCACATTCAACTTGTCGATACGAGTACAGGTTTTATGTTTCCCTTCACGTTCAACTTCTCGATACGGGTACAAGGTTTTATGTTTCCTTTCACATTCAGCTTGTCGATACGGGTACAAATGTTTTGTTTCCCATCACATTCAACTTGTCGATACGAGTACAAGTTCTGATAACAGAGTAAAGGGACGTTACCGTTCTTCTACAGACACATGGACGCTTGGCAAACCCATGTTAAAAACAAAAACCTTTCGCCAATGCTCTTTCTCCTTCTGTGCTCCAAACCAATGGAAAGCTCTGCCTTCTGATATCCGTCACATTCAGTCAACCCACGCCTTCAAAACTGCGTTAAAGACTAATATCTAAAAACAATATCACAACTAATTTCGAGAAAAAAAGAAGAAGAAAAAATCTAAACAAATTCTACAGATGGTGATGACTAATTTTAGGTGTCGAGCGCACTATGAACTCACCACAGAAGCCGCAGTGGTAGGCACAGTTGTCCCAACGAACTCACCACAGAAGCCGCAGTAGTGGGCACAGTTGTCCCAGGCCCAATAAGAGTGCACAAAAAACTCACCACAGAAGCCACAGTAGTAGGCACAGTGGTCCCAACGAACTCACCACAGAAGCCGCAGTAGTAGGCACAGTTGTCCTTGGCCCAGGCGGTGTAGGGAGCCTGACAAGCGAACTTTCCGTAGGCGAAGCAGTTGTCCTTCACGTCCCGGCATTGACCATTGGTGGGCGGGGCGCACTCGGCCTTCACACAGCACTGATCATTGGGGTCCTGGATAAGTTTGCAGCCACTGGGCAGCACTGCGTAACGTTGGCATCTGAAGTCACAGACAGAGACAATAGATAATCGATCTGAAGTACGGCTGCAAAAATATTTCAACGTTATAAGGGAACAGAGTTTACTATCTCTGTACGGAAACGTCTCTAAGCGAGTTTCATCCAAAATTAGAACCTCCCCCCCCCCCCCCCAAAAAAAAGGGGAAAAAAAAGAAGAGTTTTATGAAAGACTGATTTTTTATGATTTAAAAAATATATATATTCTAGATTACTTTATTACCTCTAAAATTCATTTTTAACGTCCAGTGAGCTATGACGGTTACAGTTTATCCAGGAGAACTCTAAAATGAAGGATTTTGATTTTGAAATGTTAGCTTGATTTTACATCCATTTTCTAAACTCGATTTCGTTAGTACTGAATAACAGGACTGGCTGCACACAACGACAAGTACCCTAGATTGCTCGTGGTGCAGGCAATGTCTCTTTAACCGATATCGGCACGAAGTTAAGATAATAAAATCAAATATTCAATTTCAAGTTTTTGTTTTGATCTCTCTTACGTGTTGCTGAAAGGTCGGCTTAACACGATTTGAGAAGGCTACTTCCTCCAGGCATGATGCAACAGTAAGTAGGTAAACTGGTGTTTTACGCCCAGTCAACCAGTACGGTTATACGGTGTGTGTGTGTGTGTGTGTGTGTGTGTGTGTGTGTGTGTGTGTGCGTGCGTGCGTGCGTGCGTGCGTGCGTGCGTGCGTGCGTGCGTGCGTGCGTGCGTGCGTGCGTGCGTGCGTGTGTGTGTGTGTGTGTTTGTAGTGCGCATTTTTTTTATTTTTTTTTATTTTATAATACTTTATGTAAATAGTTTTGGTAGAACTATGCTCTACATGTGTACAGAATATCACATTTAGGTTAATATGTATCATGTTAGCACTCAGGGCGTTGATGAGCGCATGATAAATGTACATTATTATTATTATTATTATTATTATTATTATTATTATTATTATTATTATTATTATTATTATATCAGGGCGAATGATGCAACAAATTACATAAGAATACGGTAAATAAGAATCAGTCACGTCGGAAGGATGCATGTTTACGTCAGCCTATCAGGAAGTCAGTTACCGACGTCTTCTTAACAGCCAAGAGTAATCCTTGATCTGTGTGCAAGGCATTTTCAGATTATAAAAGTAATACAGGTTGTGGTTCCGGAAAGCAAAAAACAAGAACCGTCCACTTAGATAAAGGTACTTGGCCGCGGTTAATGGGAGATTACTTTCAGAGTCATGATTGTTAGTGAAATTGTCTCCCTTCTTGTAAATTTTCGTCTGGTACTATCTGTAATGGCTAGCCACAATATTCATTCTGATTCTTCGGCGATGATCATGCGGTGAGCATATCTGCGTATTTTCATACCACCAGCCCTAATGTAAGATCGTCACTCATCGAATGGTAGACATGAAATTTTAGTCGTGCTTGGAACAGCAACTGAAGCGGAGTACCAGCATGGTGCTGACTGACACTGACAGACTGTTTGACCAAAAAGAAAGACGAAAGTAGATATATAGATCTAGTGCTTGTTTGTGAACGCCCGGTTAACCCCGTATGTCATATCAGAGCGAACTCGGGACAAGCAGACATTCTAAAAATACGACAAATACTTTGTTTATTCAACGGTGCTCAGTGTCGGAACTTTTATCTCCATTCATTTGCAGGATCCGATCAGAGATACTTTTCACCTGATCCGATAGGCTAGCGCTTGCAGTGCCGCTGGGAGAGGGGTTTTGCTAAAATCAACTCAGTATCAGTTTATGTGAAATAAAAACCCGAAGGACCCTTCTAAGTGAGTGTACACGTTTTAATATCGAGTACAACAAGGCTATCAGAGGAAGACACTGGCAGGCCTTTGTTCTGAGTGTCCGCAACAACAAAAAAGTAGATCTAGTACATTAGTCGCCTATGTTTTTTTTTTCTTGCTTGTTAACGAATGTGGCTCGCCCAGCTGTTTGAGCAAAATCCTACATGAGGTGGGGTATGATTGTCGACACATTCACGATTGCTTTTACACTGAAGCGTCGCCTGAAGTGCACAATGTATTGGCCCATCACGTGACCATTTGTTGGTGTCACTTGAAGATCGGCAACTGATGAGCCTTGAGCCAGACATTCACGAGAAAAGTTGGATACTTTCATTTTTATCGCAGTGTGTTTCGCTAAGCACACAGAACAACAGTGTCTGAAGAAGAGTCACGTAATTATTGGTAAGCCTAAGCAACCAACTCATACCATTGTTAGTGTCAGATACAAAAATTCAGAACAATGCACATTGATATCTGAAGTATCTAACATATATTTGCCATTTTGAGGATCAGAAGGCTACAGAACTTGGTGGATTAAATTATGATATTCTGATCGTCAGAACGCTAGTCAGTACACTCCCTTGTCGGTAAGAAGAAGCCGAAGAAGAAGAACATGACTTTTGTGAGGTACAAGAGTGTAGGTTGACATCATTTTGAATGTCAGCACATGCACTCACCTGTCAGTACATCGGTATACACCATTCAGAGCGTCCGTACACTCGCAGTCTAGATCACAGCCGTCCTGCCATGTCTGCCCCTGGCTGTAGATCTGTCCCTTGTAGAGACACGCCCCTGTGAACAAGACAGGCACAGATGAACTCAGAGATCTACACAAGACCGACCGTCACGTGTGTTTTCTTTTACACATGCCTGTAGTGTGTCTGAGAAGTGATGACTAGGTCATTTGTCACGTGTGTGTGTGTGTGTGTGTGTGTGTGTGTGTGTGTGTGTGTGTGTGTGTGTGTGTGTGTGTGTGTGTGTGTTCACCACAGTATGCAGGACGACCATAAATTTAAGACCATGTCGTATCATATAATTGAGTTGTTCTAGTTTAATGATACTTCAGTTCAGGAATAACACAGTCACGGAATAACACAGTCACGGAAGCATTAGTGATACAAATCAAATGTAAGAGACAGAGGCACTTCAGTTATCATGATAGTTTGTTGCACTTTTAAACGAAGCATCACCACAGCAAGTCTACCTTTTGCTGATTTACAGTGTTACCACGTGATCAGTTGACCTACTTCTGTATCCAGTGGTCCCAATGTTGGCGTTGGCAGGCCTGCCAGTCCCAGAGAAGGTTCCGATGAAGCCGAGCGGAGTCTGAGAGCCACTGATGCCCGATCCGGGCTGGCCGGTGGCGGAGTCACACTCGGGCATCTTGCAGCACTGCGGGTCCTTGGTGTCGGGCACCATGCGGCATCCCAGGGGCACGCTGGTGTAGGCTGGGCATCTGCAGCGTCAGCAGGTGAGCATACAGTCCCAGTTCTCTTAATGTAACCTTGTTTTGTATGTCTTGTTCACGTTGGATTTACTACCGATGACGAGTAGCCAATATAATAATAGGAATATATAAAGCACTTTTCAAAGACTCAAATTTCTTTAGAACTTAATTAAAGAAAACATGCAACGCGTAAATACACACAAATCAATGGCATGAAAATATATTTTAAAACAGACTTAGCCATACAAAGCATAGTAAAACACGCACACACTAACGATCGGAAGCACGCGAGAGCACACCCACACCCAAACTCATAGGATCGCGCGCACACGCACCCACAATGTCAGTAACACACACACACACACACACACACACACACACACACACACACACACACACACACACACACACACACACACACACACACACACACACAACGGCGGAAAAGGACATCGAAAAGAGTCTGTACTGGTTTGAAAAGTTGAGTTCTAAAGACTAGTTTTGGAGGCATGGAGAGGAGGGCTGTGATGGACAGAGAAAGGGAGAAAATTCCAGAATTAGCTGTAAAAACCTAGTCACTCATGTAGAATCATATGCGAGCGCAGTGAGTCTGCTCGAGAGCGGCTTGTATTTATATCGCTAAATAAAAGCGATCAACAATAAAAACATTTGTGCAGCAAAGCAGCTATTACTGGTCAAAATACCGTCTGTACAAATCAAATAGACCTGGAACGCATCAGTTAAGCCAAATACATAACCTTTAATAAAATATTCTGGCCCGGGCGCTTTTCCCTTAAGCACCCCCCACCCACCCCGCCCCGCCCACCCCTCCACCCTCCCTCCAGTTCCCCTTCCCTCTGGAACACTTGCTAACGCTATCCAGTTCCCAGCACGTTTTGACCTACCTGGTGGTGCACTGGTGATATTGGTGTCTCGCGTCTTCACAGCGACATTTGAGTGAGCAGCCATCGTACCATTCCTCGCCCTGTCTGTAGTAGCGACCGTTGTACACACAGTAGTCTGCACACGCATTGATTAATTGCAGCACACAGATCCGAACGCATCGCAGCATAATTATGTGTCACACCCGCTGACACCAGTAACAGCCTAATAAAAATTACAATGTCATTATAATCCGTGTTGAAAATGTGAAAAGAGGACTCACCAACACCAGCAACTGGAGTAGGCACACCGCCCTGTGCTATGGACGATTGGGTGGTGGTGACCTGCACGTCACACACGTAGGTCTTGCAGCAGCTGTTGTTGGGGTCCGGAATCAGACGGCACTGCGGGGGCAGGTTCTGGTAGTTGTGGCAGCTGCACATGCGAACGTTGCTGCATCCGTTAACGTTACGATGTAGGAAGCTCGATGGTCGTGATGTCAGCACTTCCTTTCCTCGCGCTAACAGCTGTTTAATTGTCCTTTCTCACAGCGAATGGCATCTCGAACGGGTGAAACAATTTTTAACTAAAACATATCATCAGTGAACTTGCATCGGCCTCTCGGTGCCAGTAAAATAGCACCACGCCAAATCGGTTCCCCGCCTGTCACAAGGCATTTGTGATGTCGGAATAAGTAAAAATTTTTTTTTAAATCTATATATATATTTATTTATTTTTAAAGGAAAGAAAGAAGGAATTGAAACGTAATGTAGTTCTTTTTTCCACAGTGCTAGATCATGCCCCAAATGCAACACCTACTCAGTAATTCCAAATAGTGCAAGCGAAAAAAGGCAATCATGATTTCATACCGCTAGGTATTCAGAGCAGAGACATCATGTAGGCTACTGTAATTTTTCACCCGTGCTAAATCATTGCTGAATATATAATAGTACCTATGAAATAATCTCTTCTTCCGTCAATGCTAAAAGACTACTTAACATCAGTATCTGTGAAATAAACGCCGAACTCTTCATGAATTTCCATTTCACCAACACAGGATCCTCGGTTTCACATCGCTTACAGTCGTACCTTTTTGTATCGAATAAAGATCTTACTGATTTCAACCAGTCTGCTGTAAAATAATATTGTCAACAATGCGAAATCCTCAACCAAGTTAACATTAGACCTACCAACACCAATGGGCCGCCTTTTACAGTCCACATTTTCGATCCGGCAGACTGCTGGATGATGAATATTCGTCAGAGTACTGTATAAATGTTTGTAAAACAAGTGACATTTTTCACCAACACCAATGCCACAATAAAAAAAATTAAATTAAATAAAGAAAAAAGATAAAAGTCGTCTCTCCCTGTACCGTAGCACTTAACATGCTGTTAGGATAGTGCTCAGTCTACTTACACATCGGTACATCTGTAGAAGCCTGTCTGGTCGTCAACACACTCACAGGTGTACTGACAGCCCTCCTGCCAGGTGGCGCCCTTCTGGTATACATGGCCTTTGTACACGCAGCCAGCTGCACATCAACAAGGAATGCTTCGTCACTTGTGGGGTAGTACTGTTTAAAGCGTGCTGACTGTGGGTAGTAAATTTACTTCGTCACTTGTGGGGTAGTACTGTTTAAAGCGTGCTGACTGTGGGTAGTAAATTTACTTCGTCACTTGTGGGGTAGTACTGTTAAAGCGTGCTGACTGTGGATAGTAAATTTACTTCGTCACTTGTGGGGTAGTACTGTTTAAAGCGTGATGACTGGATAGTAAATTTACTTCGTCACTTGTGGGGTAGTACTGTTTAAAGCGTGATGACTGGATAGTAAATTTACTTCGTCACTTGTGGGGTAGTACTGTTTAAAGCGTGATGACTGGATGGTAAATTTACTTCGTCACTTGTGGGGTAGTACTGTTTAAAGCGTGATGACTGGATGGTAAATTTACTTCGTCACTTGTGGGGTAGTACTGTTTAAAGCGTGCTGACTGTGGATAGTAAATTTACTTCGTCACTTGTGGGGTAGTACTGTTTAAAACGTGATGACTGTGGGTAGTAAATTTACAGGCAACGTATCGCTAATGTTCCTTGGCAGCGATATTAAAACGCTGTCGCTGCGGGCAGCAGTCAGTCAGTCAGTCAATCAGTGTTTTATTTTGTCTTTTCACAGCGATATGACATTAAAAAAATGCGGGCAGCATTTGTAAGCGCCAGCAGTAGAAGTTCCAGATCGTTCAAGACAGTTCCGAACTGACATCTTTTCTCTCTGTTTGTTCTCATGGGCGGAGATAATCCGTTATGCTCGAGCCAGGAACAGTTTTGTGTTTTCAGAGCGTCTAGGAAAGTCATCAACTCACTTCTTTGCCCGGAGATGGGAGCAGACGTAGATCCTGAAGTTCCCGGAATAGTGTTCGAACCTCCAATAGTGCCGCCAGGAACGCCGCCCACAATGCCACCGGTGTTGGGATAGACGGCCGGGGCAAACCCAGTGACCGCCTGGCCGATGCTGGGCACGACAGTGACACCTGCCGGGCAGTTGGGCGTCTTGCAGCAAGGGTCGCTGGGGTCATCCTGAAGAGTACACTTGGGGTCAAGGTTGGTGAACGCCAGGCATCTGAAACAGTCAGTCCATTAGGATTTCTTTACACAGTTTCTGTTCTTTTTTTGTCACAAAGGGCTATGGCAGGACTCCATATAGGCAATTTGCGAACACACCGTGACTAATAGCAAGTTAACGGGAATGAAGTATGTCATCCATCGACACAGAGACATCATTCTATCCGTGCATAGTTTAACACGACATTGCTTTGCCATCAAGACTCGTTGCTCATTTCCCCATCCCTCCCATGAAAACAATATGAGGGAGAAGGATTGTTGCACTGACTTTGGAGAGCATCTGTAGCGGCCCGTGCTGCCGTCCTCACAGACACAGGTGAAGTCACAGCCATCTGACCACCGCTGACCCTGCTGGTACAGAGAGTTCTTGTACACGCATCCGCCTGAAACACAGTGCAGTGATGAGTGTGCGTTCGCCGAATTCCACTTAACCATCAGTCGGTTGTGCACACATCCGCCTTTCTACACAAATCGGCGCAAGAGATCTTGTGCACACATTCGCCTTTAAGCAAACATCACAGTAGCTTAAGCGAGTTGAAAGTTGCTGAGCCAGCAGTCTTAAGTCATTCCAGGCAACTACCAATTCACCTATTTTCAGATCTCCCTGTCATTGTCAACGCACAGATTCGTCAAACGATTACCCAAACGTGCTAGTGGAGCCCTACACAGACTGCTCGCAGCACAACTAATATCAAACACGATTCGTACTTTGTCGGGACAACTATGACACTGAACAGACCCTTGGATTTACACCGGTACTTTCCCCGTTAACACCGCCTATTTCTTTTCAGAAGACGCAAAACTTGAAAACGCATATATATATATACTGTTTACCCCACACGTGTGTAAGGCAAAAGGAGAATGACTTACTGAGTTTCTGAGGTGTCTGCATTCCAGAGATCATTCCGGGTACCTGTCCGCCTACGACCATTCCGGGTACTTGTCCAGGTGTAGGGTAGGGGCCGTAGGTCTGACCAGGCAGGGGAGTCAGGTACACGGGTACGGTCACTCCGGGAGCCAGGGTCTGACCAGGCAGAATGCCGGGGCCGAAAGTCTGGCCAGGGACGGGAGTGATGTAGGGAGGGAGGGTCTGGCCCGGAGCCAGGGTCTGGCCAGGAACGATGGGCACGGGAGGAGCCTTCGTGCCCGGAGGGTACGTCTGTCCGGGTCTGGGGGTCATATTCCAGGGCACGGTCACCCCAGGAGCGAGGGTGTGTCCGGGCACGATGCCCGGGGCGAAGGTCTGACCGGGTGCTGGAGTTACGTAAGGAGGAATGGTCTGTCCGGGTGCCAGAGTTCCACCTGGCATGAGGCCGGGGATGGGGTAGCCGCTACCCGGGGTGGTGTCAGGAGCGTACGTCTGGCCTGGTCTGGGAGTCAGGTTGAGAGGGACTGTAACTCCGGGAGCCAGCGTTTGTCCCGGTCGAATTCCTGGCGCGAAGGTCTGACCAGGAGCAGGGGTGATGTAGGAAGGCAGGGTCTGGCCAGGAGCCAAGGTTTGACCGGGCATGATGCCAGGGGTGGGGTCAGGGGCATACGTCTGACCTGGAGCAGGGGTCAGATTAGGAGGCACGGTCACGCCGGGGGCAAGAGTGTGTCCGGGCTGGATCCCAGGAGCGAAGGTCTGACCAGGAGCAGGGGTGATGTAGGAAGGCAGAGTCCGGCCAGGTGCCAAGGTCTGACCAGGCATGATTCCAGGGACAGGGTAGTGTGTGGTATCAGGGGCGTACGTCTGACCAGGGGCAGGAGTTAGGTTGGGAGGTACGGTCATTCCTGGAGCCAGCGTCCTTCCGGGCTGGATGCCAGGGGCGAAGGTCTGGCCAGGAGCAGGGGTGATGTAGGAAGGCAGGGTCTGGCCAGGAGCCAAGGTCTGGCCGGGTCGGATGCCAGGGACAGGGTAGTGTGTGGTGTCGGGAGCGTACGTCTGACCGGGGGCGGGCGTTAGGTTTTGAGGAATAGTCATGCCGGGAGGCAGAGTCTGTCCGGGCTTGATTCCAGGGGCGAAGGTCTGACCAGGAGCCGGAGTGATGTAGGACGGGATGGTCATACCAGGGGCCAGGGTACCTCCAGGCAAGAGGCCGGGCACGGGGTAGCCGCTGTGCGGGGTGGTATCGGGAGCGTAGGTCTGGCCAGGTCTGGGGGTCAGGTAGACGGGCACGGTGACGCCGGGAGCCAGGGTCTGCCCGGGTCTGATTCCAGGAGCGAAGGTCTGGCCGGGGGCGGGGGTGATGTAGGACGGGATGGTCTGTCCTGGGGGGAGGGTGATGCCGGGGATGAGGGGTACGGGTGGTCGGGTGGTCTGCGGGGCGTACGTCTGCCCGGGTCTGGGGGTCAGGTACTGCGGCACAGTGACACCCGGAGCCAAAGTTTGGCCGGGCACGATGCCCGGGGCGAAGGTCTGTCCGGGCACGGGGGTGATGTAGGGTGGGATGGTCTGTCCCGGGGGAAGGGTCCTGCCGGGGATGAGGGGGGCCGGGGGGTTGGGAGGAGGGTTCTTGCCAGGAGCGTAGGTCTGCCCGGGAGCGGGAGTCAGATACTGGGGCACGGTGACGCCCGGAGCCAAGGTCTGGCCAGGGACGATGCCTGGGGCGAAGGTGTGACCAGGAGCCGGGGTGATGTATGGCGGGATGGTCTGACCAGGGGCCAGTGTCCTACCGGGCATGATGGGGGCTGGGGTGGCGTAGGGGTTGGTCACCACCGGTGCGTACGTCTGCCCGGGTTTTGGGGTCAGATACGGCGGTACAGTGACACCCGGAGCCAGAGTCCAGCCGGGTACGATGCCTGGGGCGAAGGTCTGACCAGGGGCGGGGGTGATGTAGGGTGGGATGGTCTGTCCGGGGGGTAGGGTCTGACCGGGGATGAGGGGAGCGGGCGTGGTGAAGGGGGTGGGAGCGTAGGTCTTGCCGGGGGCGGGAGTGAGGTACCAGGGGATGGTGACGCCCGGAGCCAGAGTTTGTCCAGGGACGAAGCCCGGGGCAAGGGTCTGACCAGGGGCAGGGGTCAGGTAGGGAGGGAGGGTCATTCCCGGGGCCAGAGTCCCGCCAGGCATAAGCCCCGGGGTCATTGTGGGACGAGCGTAGGGAAGGGGGATGGCTCCGATGGTGTTGGGCACGGTCTGAGAGCCGGTGATGGTGCCGGAGTCACAGCGCATGGCCTTGCAGCACTGGCCCGCCACGGGCACCAGAGCGCAGCCAGGGGGCATGTTGTAGAAGTCTGGACACCTGAAGCACAAGCAAGATTTTGTTGAACACTTTGTGGTGTTTCCTTAGCTACGAACAGTATTTACAGTTTTCAAAACAATAATTGAGATAACTTGTGATTACACAGGCTTTTAAACTTAGAAAAGCAGCGTTAACTAATATTTGTTTCGATAACTGTTTTTAACACCCAGTTAACCTTGCCGTTCATATCAGGGTGGAAAAAAATCGTGTTTCTTGTGAATGTTAGCAGTATATTCACATAGGACTTACTTGTTGTCACATCTGTAATAGCCAAAAGCAGCATTCTCACAGACGCAGGTCTTTTCACAGCCGTCGTCCCACTGTTGGCCCTGTTTGAACGCCATTCCCTTGTAGACACAAACATCTGGAACAGCCAACAAACAGCATGCGTCTACACATGTAGAATATTTTACAAGCATGGGAAAAATCCACGTATCCAACCAAGGCAAGCAAATTACCAATAAAAGACGGAAAAACTCGAGACAATATGCAACAGTCTCAAGGGTAGCTCACGAGCAAACCTTTATTCTACAGTAGCAGTTATATTCAGCTCTGGCGTAACGACTTCCCAAACTCTGCTCTTGCATTTCGAATCAAATGCTAAAGTATGCCCCATGTTTGCAAACAAACCTTCATCCGAACTGAAAAATAAAGTCTCTAAAGTCAACTTCCCTTTGACAAGAAGATAAACATAGCTTACCGTCAGGCCCAGGAACCCCTGTGGTGTCTGAAAAAGAAATCCAAGAATCGTATGACTTTAAAAAAAATAACAAATGTATGAGATCTAAATGCAGGTGATATTGCAAGGGCGACTATTCCAGTAGTATCGTACATAAGCCTGAAAACAGCTCACTATATTTACGTGACATGCATAGTTTCCAAATACCTGCCAACTACAGACTGCCAGAGAAAAAAGTCGCTGTCAGACCTCTCCAACTGCTAATATCATCCCTCTCACAAGGCTTCTAGCTTGTACAAACCTGGATTCATACTAATTTCACACACTGTAACAATGCAATTTTCACAAGAGACCTCATAATACTGGGCAGTAAAACCAACACTAATAATGACTGAGAGAAGAAAACGAAAAGAAAGGCTTTGTAATTATTATTATTGCTGTTATCGTTGCAGTAATAAAAACAAGTGACAAGTACCAGGCACCTTTGTTTACTGAATTCAGTGCAAGTAAATGCCGGGGCTTGTGTGTTTCTACAAAGCGATGTCTTTTTGCAGAGGAAATTTTCTTTTGGTTGGCTTTTAAACAAACATCTTTGCCAACGGGTGCGGTTTTCTCATCGTGCTAATCGTCACCGACGCCGTTTATGATGTACACAAATTACGTAGTGTATTCTTCCAAGGCATAACACCTTTTTTGATGACAGTTTGGATGGAAACACTGAGGAAAAGTAGTCAGTGTTGGTTTTCATTGGGAACCCCCCAAAAAAGCAGTTCGATGTTCCGTTCAATTCTCTCTCTCTGCACCCCCCCCCCCCCCCACCCCCAACTTTAAAAAAAGAAGAAGAAGTAATCTCATACTGCAGAGGTTGCAGGTCTTTCTGCAGTTCTCGAGGGCCCACGGTCTGTAGGAGGCCGAGCTGCACGAGGCAGCGTCGAAGGACGCACAGTCCGCCAGCTTGTCCACACAGGGAGGGGGCGTTGTAGACATGCCGTCTGCAAAGTGCAAAAGGGGTAATCGGTTTTGACCGTGATATATCTAAGTGTAAAGTCCCAAACGTTCACCCAGGCAGTGACGAAGATCGCACGGTAGGATTTATAGATACATCGAAATTTTAAGAGTACATTTGTCAGTTATCCTACATGATAATAATGCACTCTTGTATGTGCGATTTCTCCAAACTGTCTGATGAGCACGTAGCCCATCACAAATCAAAGAAGAAAATCACGGTCAAACTAGAATTCCGCGCGCCGCACACACACACACAAACGCACGCACACACAGTCAGTAGGATAACTTCAAGAGGTGAGATTTCAAAGATGTTCCATTAAACATAAATATAGTTGATATATGACAGCCAGTAAGTAAAGTCACTGGATACAGATTAGGCTACATGTGCATAATTTAGAGATCTTACATACACGACAATACCCTGTGGTGCAAACATCAAATCTGTTGGGCCCAGGGCCTCAGAGGCTGAGGGATCTACTCTCTCTTAAGAAGGCCAGTCGCAAAGTCACTCTCACCTCCCGTCCCAGCATCTCTCCCGCCCCCACTTAAAAAGTAATTCTGACATGACCAAGTTGTTTTTATGTTTGTTTGTTTAATCCTTACTGACACACACGTACACACACACACACACACACACACACACACACACACACACACACACACACACACACACACACACACACACACACACACACACACACGCCAATACTGTCACATGCAGTGAGGTTTGAACAAAGAACTGACTGTCTCCCGGTCCGCTGGGCTGTCCCTTGCCGGTGAACGTGCCCACTTGGGTGTTGAATTCACATTCCGGTTTGGCGCAGCACTCTCCTGGGTGCTTCACAAGCTTGCAGTTAGAGGGCAGGGTGCCGTAGTTCGCACACCTAAGAACCAAAGGGAATGCTGTGCATTTCAGTCATTCGTATCAAATGCATCCAGATTGGAGTCATCACAATCAATCTGTTTTCCAGTAATCGACGATTTGATTCTTCTGCACTCGAAGTAATTCTGAAACCAGGTTTTCAATCTTGTCTTTACCGATGGTATAGCTCAACCATAAACTACCCCCAACCTCATCCCGTTTTGACTTATTGCCTGCCTGCGTCTATAACTGTTTGAATCTTGAGACAAGTTCGCTGTCGACTGACTTGCTCTGGCATGCGTAGAGACCAACTCCAGCGTCATCACAGATACACTCCAGGTCACAGCCAACCGTCCACGTCTGACTCTGGTAGTACTTGCGGCCGTTGTACACGCACACCTCTGGAACAGACATACAATGGCCCACGTTAAAAACGGGGTCGCTATGATCGTGTTGCAAATTATGTTCAAGTGAATGGCAATGTTTTCCAGCAGCGGATTCGGCAAACTAACTCTGTCCGTTGACAATTGTATTATCAATGTCGTATTTTTGTGTGCTTTGTCTGTGAAATTTATTCAGGTACATTTTGTGTCTGGAATTGTTTTGATCTTGATGCAGTGCGTGAAGCAAAACCAGCACTCACTGTTTCCGTTGAGGTCGCCAACGTTCTGTCCGCTGGTGGTCTGGTACTTGGCGTCAAAGTTGCACACGGGCTGCAGACAGCACTGGCCTGACTGCTGCACCAGAGTGCACTGTGGGGGGAGGTTGTAGTACGTGGGACATCTGCACGTGAAACACAGCATGCAGATATAGGTCACAACAGGCATGAAATAAGATACAAGTAAGAACTGCAACGCAGGCACTGTCATCTCTTGGTTTAAGCCTTAGGTTGGTAGGTGGTGACCACTTAAGACTTAGGTTGGTAGGTGGTGACCACTTTGCAGTACAGTTTTGGCCAGTAAGGTATTACATTATTTAGTCCATGCACGCAGTTAGCGGACAGGGTGCCATACCATTAACATCTCGGTAAAAACCAGCTAAAAGGCCGGCTATTCATGGGTATGCCACACACCAGTGGAGAAGTTCCTAGGATCAGAATACAACCATAGGAGACTCCGGCCTTTGGACGCCGGTCCATACACATGTGTTACTCTTACGTGCAGACCCAAGCATTGTATTCAGATTATTATCTGAGTTCGAACTGATTTATACGGCGCCCCTAAGACGTCCGTTCCTGATCTCACATTGTGCGCTTGACGGAATGTTAACATCCATAACTTAGAACTAACCCTCCATTAATCATCTAAAGATGTATTAAGACAGGTGAAAACAGAATACTATTTTTAACACTGGTATTTTCCAATGATAGCACTCGTACATACACAGTCATGTGTAGGTTTTTGAAAGTCATCTAGAGATCACGTAAAAACAAGTGGAAGCAAAACTGACTTGGAACACTGGTACTGTCAAAGGCCATAGGTAAATTGTATCATACGGTAATTATCGAGACTTAGATGTACTAAGACAAGTAAAGACCAGACCGACTTGTTGAAGCACTGACACTGTCCGATGGCAGCGTTGGTACATTCACAGTCATAGGTAAATAGTATGATACGATCACTATCTGACTTGTTGTAGCACTGGTACTGTCTAATGGCAGCATTGGTACATTCACAGTCATGGGTAAATTGTATCCTAGGATAACTCTAATGATTGACTTGTTGTAGCACTGGCACTGTCCAATAGTAGCAGTGGTACATTCACAGTCATAGGTAAATTGTATCCTAGGATAACTATCTAATGACTGACTTGTAGCACTGGCACTGTCCAATAGTACATTCACAGTCATAGGTAAATTGTATCCTAGGATAACTATCTAATGACTGACTTGTAGCACTGGCACTGTCCAATAGTACATTCACAGTCATAGGTAAATTGTATCCTAGGATAACTATCTAATGACTGACTTGTAGCACTGGCACTGTCCAATAGTACATTCACAGTCATAGGTAAATTATATCCTAGGATAACTATCTAATGACTGACTTGTTGTAGCACTGATACTGTCCGATGGCAGCGTTGGTACATTCACAGTCATAGGTAAATTGTATCCTAGGATAACTATAATGTAATGACTGACTTGTAGCACGGGTACCGTCCGATGGCAGTATTGGTACATTCACAATCTGTCCGATGGCAGCATTGGAACATTCACAGTCATAGGTAACATGTATCATACAATAACTATCTAATGACTGACTTGTTGTAGCACTGGTACTGTCCGATG
>OY757546.1:601285-603785 GCA_963584105.1 Alviniconcha strummeri | reverse complement strand
TTTGATGTTGTTGATGGCAGTGAGCATCTGCTGCTTGTCGTTGAAGTGGTTGAGGTGGAATTCGGTGTAGGGACGGGAGGAGAACTTCTCCACTCCCACTCGGATCTTGTCCTGGCCGATGTCCCAGTCCTTGGTCAGACTGTTGACGAACGCCAGCAGCAGCTTGAAGTTGGACGAGCCCACACTGCCGGACGAGTCCAACATGAACACGATGTCGGCCTTGGTGCCGCAGGCTGCAGGGACAGAGATATATGGAATGGGTGAGAGAGAGAAGGGGGGGGGGGGGGGTCTTAGGGTTTGAGCGTAACCCTTCAAACCATGTTTTAATATTGTGGTTTTAGTTGGCAGTCATTTGCACAGCGTGTCGTCCATATAGCTGTAGTTAACATGATTCCACTCTTTAGTATTACTGAGACTGTTTTAAAAGTTCACTGTGTGTTACGAAACTGTCTTCATTCTGAACACAGGGCTTCTTTATGTGATCATTCTTTGGGTACTCAAAAAACTGTTTTACTGGGTATCGGTATCATACGCCTACCTCCAAGGTATACACTGTATCTAGAATATGATTATCAGAGCGCAGCTATGATTTGTTTACGTGCATGGTAAAGCCAAAATGGTTGTCACCAAACTAAACTCATAATTTTATACCTGTGAGACGGTGGGGGAAAAGGGGAAGGAAAGAAAGTGACCCTCTGAGAGAGAAGAAAAGAAAGAGGGGGAGAGAGAGAGAGTCGTATATAAAACACTTACTGTGATGTGAAGGAGTCTGTTGAACCTCTGCAAAGGAAGAAAGCACATGTGAGGACTAGAACCAAACTGTGTTGCAGAACGAACTTAAGTGAGTGAGCCTGCAGAGGCTGTAGCAACAGTACGGTAACTGTGCTATTGCAAAGCGTGTAAACGCCGGCCTAAAGGAAGAAAGGTCTTCACCTAAAACGGAACTCTTTGTCTGTCAGTCTCCTTGACAGGCTGGCTAGTTTTGCTGTTGAGTAGGAGGAGTTTCGCTAGGGGTCAGATGATAACATTAATAACAACGGTCACTTTTACAGCGCCAGTTCTTAAAAAAGCTGTGTATGCTTGTATACATGTGGTACAACTGTTAAGGAACGTGAAATATGACGCTGAGTCATGGACGACTTTTAAAAGTAGAGACAGCGCGACACATTCAGAGTAACAGTAGCTGCCAGTACATCTTACGTTCGCAGGCCTTGGCGGCCAGCAGACTCTTCAAAGACTTGAGGGAATCAAAGGTGGCCGCCCTAAACACGTTCTGGCTGTCCGGGTCGGAGGCGATGGCGTCCAGCTCCTTTTCGTCCACTCCAGTTCCCACGCCAATGGCCAGCATGTGGATACCTGGTCATCATAATTGGGGACCCAAAATGTGCACCTAATTTGTGAACAGCACCAAACGGCATGTGCGTACCTGGCCATCATAATTAGGACCCAAATTATACACCTGATTTGTGAACAGCATGTGCATACCTGGCCATCATAATTAGGACCCAAATTATACACCTGATTTGTGAACAGCATGTGCATACCTGGCCATCATAATTAGGACCCAAATTATACACCTGATTTGTGAACAGCATGTGCATACCTGGCCATCATAATTAGGACCCAAATTATACACCTGATTTGTGAACAGCATGTGCATACCTGGCCATCATAATTAGGACCCAAATTATACACCTGATTTGTGAACAGCATATGGATACTGGCCATCATAATTAGGACCCAAATTATACACCTCATTTGTGAACAGCACCAAACAGCTTGTGGATACCTGGCCATCATGATTAGGACCCAAATTACACACCTCATTTGTGAACAGCACCAAACAGCATGTGCATACCTGGCCATCATAATCATGATCTAAATTATCGACCTGAACTGTGAACAGCCAGAACCAGCATGTGCATACCTGACCGTCATAATCATGATCTAAATTAAACGCCTACAGCCAATATGCTGATGTCTGGCCATCATAATAATATGTTCTAATTTATCCACCTGAATTGTGAACACCGAGAACCAGCATGTGGATCATACCTGGCTATCATAATAATGACCGAAATTATCCACCTGAATTGTGAACACTGAGAACCAGCATTTAGATCATACCTGGCTATTATAATAATGACCGAAATTATCCACCTGAATTGTGAACACCGAGAACCAGCATTTAGATCATACCTGGCTATCATAATAATGACCTAAATTATCCACCTGAATTGTGAATACCGAGAATCAACTTGTGGATCATACCTGGCTATTATAATCACAAACCAAATACATTCCTTGACTTGAAAGTGTACAACCACTTGTGTTGCTTGTTATATATGACTGTTCACTAAAGGTTGTGCTGTATGCATAGCCCTTAGAGGCGCCTACCACCCTCACCTGCCGTTCTGGCTTTCTGCGCAGCAGCAGCAGTGTCGGAGGGGTTGTTGGACTTGCCATCCGTGACGACGACGGCGATCTTAGGAACACCCGC
>OY757546.1:593785-596285 GCA_963584105.1 Alviniconcha strummeri | reverse complement strand
TTTACGCCCAGTCAACCAGAGCGGTTATATCAGGGCGATTTCGACTACAAAAACATCAACCTTTAATTATGATGACTAAAACAATCGATCGATAACGTATAAACCGCTTTTGGTGACATTTGCCGTCATCCTTGAGACCTAAGCGTCTGCATGCAGCATAATTTTAAAGAAGGCGCCATCTGGCTGTATTTCGTAATGCCGAATATTGCAGTGGGAAAATTAAACAGTCGGACTTCCCGCCGCAGTGAGTCCAAGGCATCGAACCTGATGCTGTATGTTAGATAATTAACAATACAGAGCTGTACTCTCACGTGAGATCTTCGTGGTAGCCAGCTGTGTGGTAAAGAACCTGATGCTGTATGTTAGATAATTAACAATACAGAGCTGTACTCTCACGTGAGATCTTCGTGGTAGCCAGCTGTGTGGTAAAGAAAAAGAAATCCCCACCTTCGCATGCCGTCTTCTTCAGAGTGGCCTGTAGCGTGTCCAAGGCGTCAAAGTTGGTGACGGTGAAGACGTTTTTTCGGTTAGACGCGATGGCCTCCAGTTCCGAATGGTCCAGGTTGCTGCCCACGCCCACGGCGAAGACGTTCATGTTGGTCTTGTGCAGTTCCGCCGCCTCCTGGAGAGTGTTCGGCTTGTTGTTCGACCTGCCGTCCGTCACCACGATCAGGATGTTGGTGATGCGGTCACGGTCACCGTGCGCCTGGCCACACAGAGTGTCAGCGTTAACGGTCAGTTGGTATGTCTTTATACGCATGTGGAACGACACGTTCTTGGCGCTGCTGTCATACCTACCGTGCGCCTGTGGTCACATACAGTGACAGTGTTGACAGTGAGTTAATTGGTGTGTGTTTGCGCTGCTGTCATACCTACCGTGCGCCTGTGGTCACATACAGTGACAGTGTTGACAGTGAGTTAATTGGTGTGTGTTTGCGCTGTTGTCATACCTACCGTGCGCCTGTGGTCACATACAGTGACAGTGTTGACAGTGAGTTAATTGGTGTGTGTTTGCGCGCGCGCCTACTTACAGAGTGTCATTTTGTCTTGTTTAAAAAAAAAATGGTTACTGTTGACGCAGTCTCATACTTTTGCAACGCACCCTACGAAAAAACAAATCTATATGTACATATGCGGAGAATCCGATTCTTATTGACGCAGTTTGTATAATCACTCCAAGAGGAAGAAAACACGATCTCTCGCTTTTTGTTTTTTATTGCCTTCGTTTTGTTTTGGCAGTGCATATTATAATAATCCAAGCATTCGGCGCCGGCCTCAGAATGTGTGTCTGTAAACAAATGATACATTTACTGCTGCACCTGGATTCTATTTGGGTTGACATAAAATACAGAAATTGATGGTGCGATGAGTTTATTGATTCTGCCAACAAAGTAGGTTACATGCAAATGGCAGTGATGCGCGGCAGCTGATTGGATACCGATGGTTGCTGCGAGAGGGGTGATCGTAACTAGACTGTCAGTGTTTATACAAAAGTGTCCTTTTCTTCTTCTTCTTTTTTTTTTTACTTCCAAAATGGCACCACATACAGCATGAGTCTTTTTGCGATTTTCAAACGTCTGTTTTTAGCAAAGAGGACGCGAGGTCGAGTTAAAAACTGCCGTGTTTATTTTTAAAACACTTTTTCTTTCTTTCTTTTTTTAGAAAAATAAGTATTTATTATTATTATTATTCTATTTCTGTCGACTGGTGCAATGGTGATTCTTTGGTTAGATTACCCTCTAAGCAACAGTAACAAAAGAAAATAACAGCGATTTGTATAATCAGTCGGTGTCAACCCCCCTCCCCTCTCCTCCAGAGAGTAGAGAGAGGGAGAGAGAGAGAGATTTACAAAAAGCATCGGGGAGTATGAAATGTGGGTGGTTTTGAAAGTAACCCTGAAAACGGCAAGTCGTGTGAAGAGATAGGCACCTAAACCGAAGTACCTAGGGTCCGGTTTGGTTATCTCTTCAAACGTGCCTACGGCATGGATAGGTTGGGTAGGGGTTAAGATGGGCATGGATAGGTTGAGTAGGGGTTAAGATGGGCATGGATAGATTGGGTAGGGGTTAAGATGGGCATGGATAGGTTGGGTAGGGGTTAAGATGGGCATGGATAGGTTGAGTAGGGGTTAAGATGGGCATGGATAGATTGGGTAGGGGTTAAGATGGGCATGGATAGGTTGGGTAGGGGTTAAGATGGGCATGGATAGGTTGGGTAGGGGTTAAGATGGGCATGGATAGGTTGGGTAGGGGTTAAGATGGGCATGGATAGGTTGGGTAGGGGTTAAGATGGGCATGGATAGGCTGGGTAGGGGTTAAGATGGGCGTGTACGCTCGTGTATTGACGTTTATGTATAACAAACTATTTAGAATTTCAGTTTCGTGAGGACACAAATAACAGTAAACACAGGCAAATAAAGAGTTCTGCTTCTGGGGTATGAATACCCTTTTTCTTTTTCTGTTGTCTGAAAAAAAAACAAAAAAACTTGTGTTAGAAAAGC